>JADEYK010001025.1:1147500-1207500 GCA_015710095.1 Argyrosomus japonicus | reverse complement strand
GCAAGTCTGGAAACAGCTGTAAAACCTGATTTATATTTAGACTGTTTTTCTCCCATCGACCTTCATCAAATAACTTCAATAATTTCTTCATCTAAGTCGTCAACCTGTCTCTTAGATCCCATCCCAACCAGGCTGGTCAAGGATGTTTTACCTCTAGTTAGCCCTTCTTTACTGGATATGATTAATCTGTCTTTATTATCAGGATATGTACCACAGTCCTTTAAAGTAGCTGTAATTAAACCTCTTCTTAAAAAGCCCACTCTAGATCCAGAGGTTTTAGCCAACTACAGACCGATATCAAACCTTCCCTTTCTCTCTAAGATACTTGAGAAAGCTGTAGCCAATCAGCTGTGCGACTTTCTCCATAAGAACAGTTTATATGAGGATTTTCAGTCAGGATTTAGAGTGCATCATAGCACAGAGACCGCACTAGTCTAAGTTCTTGTCAATGATGAATCCTCCATGCATACCAAAGTTTGTCATGGAGTCCCACAAGGTTCTGTACTCGGACCACTTCTGTTCAGTTTATATATGCTTCCTCTAGGGAACATTATTAGGAATCACTCCATTAATTTTCATTGTTATGCCGACGACACCCAGTTATATTTATCGATCAAGCCTGATGAAACCAATCAGTTAACTAAACTCCAAGCATGCCTTAAAGATATAAAAAGTTGGATGACCTTCAATTTTCTGATGTTAAATTCAGACAAAACTGAAGTTCTTGTAATTGGACCCGAAAACATCAGAGACTCTCTTTCTAGAGAGTTAGTTACTTTAGATGGGATCACCCTGGCCTCCAGCTCCACCGTAAAGAATCTTGGAGTTGTTTTTGATCAGGATTTGTCCTTTAATGTCACATAAAACAAATTTCAAGGACTGCTTTCTTCCACTTACATAACATCGCCAAAATCAGACGCACCGTGTCTCTCCTGGTGGAGTTTGGCCGTAAAGCTGTGACTGGAGCAGCTCTCAGTCTGTCTGTCATTCACTGAAATATTTTCACCTCCAGGACAACTAACTTCATTCTTCTCTCTCCTGTCTGTCTGTCTGTCTGTCTGTCTCTCTCCTGTCTGTCTGTCTGTCTGTCTCTCTCCTGTCTGTCTGTCTGTCTGTCTGTCTGTCTGTCTCCTGTCTCTCTCTCTCTCTCCTGTCTGTCTGTCTGTCTCTCTCTCCTGTCTGTCTGTCTCCTGCTGGGTCTTAATGTCACAGAGCTGGTGGACACTGTTAGCGAGTGTGAGTGGATCTGTCGTCCCCATGGTAACCGCTGCCCAGCCGCTAGGCCTGTCGCTATGGGGTCAGAGGTGCCTGGCAACAGCAGCAGGAGTGTGTGTGTGTGTGTGTGTGTGTGTGTGTTCTGAAACATCCACTAGACTGTTCAGAGGAAACTGAATGAGACTGTTCACAGTGATTCACAAAGACATGAAGACACTCATGAAGCCTGATCACAAACAATCACTTTAAAGTTGTTTGAAATGTTAGACCAGCGTTATTTTAATGTGAGACCAGCGTTATTTTAATGTTAGATGAGTGTAGGAAAGAGGTACATGTCAGGATGTTTAGCGTGTCTGATTGATCATGTGACATTTAAACATCGTGTTGAACTCTGATTTAAATTCTCCACATTTGATTAAAAACACATTAAAGTGTTTAAATCACACACACACACACAGACTATGCTTTTATTTTGAAGAACAGAGGCTGTGTGTGTGTGTGTGTGTGTGTGTGCGTTGTCTTACTAAACGGCCAATTTCCACTGGGAATAGTAACTTAATTAAATACAGACAGTAACACACACACTGACCATCTGTGTGTTACTGTCTGCATAGCAGTAGCAGTATATCAGTGTATAACGTATGTGTGTGTGTGTGTGTGTGTGTGTGTGTGTGTGTGAGGCGTCTTCAGGGCGGGATTACCGACAGGAAGACAGATGAAGGACAGGAAATGTGTGTGTGTGTGTGTGTGTGTGTGTGTGCGTGTGTGTGTGTGGATGCATGGTAGCGGCGAGTGTCATCTCAGTAAAGGACAGTAATCAATCTGCTGTGTGTGTGTGTGTGTCAGACTCAATACTGTCTGTCTTCCTGTCTGACCTCTGACCTCTGACTGCAGGACACTCAGTCACACCCACCCTGAGGTCACCGTGACAACCGGAGTGATGAGGGGGGGCGTTCTGTTCAGTCATCTCTCGGCCAATCAGAGTCGAGCAGCCTCCATCTTTTTTTAGTGCTAAACAAACCCACTTCCTGTCCCTGTGTATTCTCTGAGCAGCAGTGCATGCTGGGTAGTGTAGTGTGGCGTGTCTCACCGAGGTGTTCTGACACTGGATGCAGGACGAGTTGAAGCGGACGGCCGGGATTCGTTGAACCTTCCCCTGGATGTTGAACACACACTCGTAGTTTTTCTGACCGGACTGAGGCTGAGGGAGGTTACGAGCTCGCAACGTGATTGGACGAACCATCCCAGCAGGGACCAGGATGTCAGAGGTGGGGAGGATCTGAGGACAGCCCTGCAGAGAGAGAGACAGGTGAGTTAATCCACGACCAGGTCGTCTTACAGCAGACTGTAACCTGAAGCAGGTTTAAAGGACGGTATCGTCTGCAAAGAGGAGGACTGTTATCGTCTTAATTATCATAATTATCATCTTAATTATCATAATTATCATCTTAATTATCTTAATTATCATATTAGAACATTTGATGTACACAGTGTTAGCATGTAGCATAGCATTCAGCTGCTAAACCATTAGCTAGCCTCCATCCAAACTGTTTACGTTCTACTTCATGGAGACTTTACGGATAATTATGAATATAAACTGAAACAAAGCCTGTTTGTACCCAGCCACACTGTAACACACACACACACACACACACACACACACACACACACAGCTGACAAAGGCAGATAGCTTATCACAGTCTGTCATCACTGACTGAGGACAGAAACACAGTCAGAGTGTGTGTTCAGTAATGGACAGCTGGTGACAGATCCAAGCTTTGAACACACACACACACACACACACACACACACACACACACGCGCACACACACACACACACACACACACACACAGTTACTGTCTCTCTCTGTGGGGTGAAACATTCATTAATGAGCGTCACCACGGTAATTAATTGCCTTGTGACTGACAGGAAGACCATTAGCTCCACAGGAAGTGGACCAGAGCACAGCGGACAGCAGCCGAGACTGTGGAGACAGTGTGTGTGTGTGTGTGTGTGTGTGTGTGTGTGTGTGTTTGTGAGTCTCTCAGCAAACACTCCACATTTATCCAAACACTCGGCTCACCTGTGACAGACTCTGTGACAAACAAGGTGACGGGAACACGAGACAGAAATGATTTTTACATCAACGTGAGACTGGAAACTTCTCAGGAGGCTCGACGGAGAGAGAACGCTTTAATCTGTGTTAGCACGAGACGAACAGTCTGCCGTCAGTTTTATAAGACAGTTCAGACAAAAACATTTTTTCATTCGCCGACTTTGTTCAGTTTGTCTGTCTGTGTCTGCAGGCTGAAGTTAGCGTGAGATAATGACTCATCTGCATATTTAAACATTAAATATCAGAAAACTTTTGAACTCCATACAAAAAATAATTGTCTTCATGTGACTGCAGAAGATTCACCTGAAGTGTCTCCATGAAATCTGTCTTTACTCTGACGACAGCCACGTTTATCTGCACTGTTAGCTGCTCAACAAACTAAAGTAAAACATTAGAAAACAACATTACTCCTAAACAGGAAGCAGTCAGCAAGCAGACAGGAAACAGATGAGTTTTTAGCCTCTTTTAGCAGCTTGTTTTGGTCTAAAAAGCTCATCTGTCGAGTGTCTATGAGTCATTGCTTCATCACACAAACGTTTTATTATATTCTGAGTGTTTAACTCTTCATGTGTGTTGGATTCAAAGTGTCCGATCTTCATGAAGTTACGGACTAACGAGGCTTTCAGCACGTTTGAGGACAAAAATAAACAGACCTGAATAAACTAAATTTAAGTCTGTCAGATTAAGTAAATCTCTTTTTACGAGTCGACCTTCTGCAGCTGCTCTCTCTCTCTCTTCTTCTTTCTGCTGACTGCTTCTTATTTTCAGCTCGATGAACAAACATTCAGAGCAGCTCCTCGTTCTCCGTCGTTAACTCTCCTCCATCTCTGACTTTTAATCTGAAAGAGACTTTTAACCTCGTTCAATAAAGGTCAAACACCAAAGAAGAAATCCATCCGCCCTCCTCCTCCCGTCCTCTCTCCATCCTGAATCCTCCTCTCAGACTCTCGCCTCTCTCTTCTGTCTCTCTCTCTCTCTTTAGTCAGTCTAATTGCCTTGTAATTAACAATAATTGCAGTGATTGGACGTTTTCATGTCAATTAAGTGGCTATTCATCTCCTATTATCCAATTAGCCAATCAGAGGTTGTTATTGTCACCCTGTAATGAAACCGAGCACCAATCACGTCAATGAGACACCCAAACAACGAGATCCATGCTCGAGATAACGAGCAGGATGAGAGCAGCTAGTTAGAAGTAATCTGTTACTCATGGCGGGTGTAATTGTACTGCTGGTCACATGATGTCAGTATTATATGTACCTTTATGTATATGTATGTATATATATGTATATGTATATATATATATATATATATATATATATATATATATATATATATACATACATACATATACACACACACCTTCATGTAGTTTTACCTGCTGAGCTGTTTCTGCAGTTAAACTGGTTGTGGCTTGTTTTCATGTTCGTTCATGACATAATAAACTGACGATTTTCTTTGCAGACGACTCTCTGGTATTTTTTAAAGTCAGTCTGATGTTCAACAAATCTCAGGTCTACACCCAAAACACCACCATGTTGGTCTGTGTCTGAAGCCCATTGGTTCCTGTTACTATTTCCACATTGTCATCATCCAATCAGATTCCACCCATGTCTGTTTTCATGTTTGTGTTAGATTCATGTTGTAGTCTTTATATATCTTTGATATAACCTCTGTCTTTGGTGTGGACGGTGTTTCACAGGCGTGTCTCTGAAGGTGAAGTCTGATTTTATAAAAGTGGAAGTGAAACATGTTTAAATTCAGTTTATTTCCAGGAAACGTGCCCCGTCGATTCCTCTCAGCAGACGATTCTTAAATCACATCTGTCACAGAGTCCTTGAACGCATCACCAAGGAGAGGGAGAGTGTGTGTGTGTGTGTGTGTGTGTGTGTGTGTGTGTCCTTCACTGTTGACCTGAAGCTTTACTGTTGTTTACTGAACCATGTAATGACAGACGGAGCGAGCGGCTCTGACCTCCATCGCCTCTCCTCCGAGTTCAGCAGCTGAAAATCTTTAAATAACTAAAATAACTCTGTTCGACTGTGAAGACGCTGAAACCAACGAACACACGAACACATCCGAACGTAGAAAATATTAAAATAATAAAAATATAGTTTGTCAGGTAAACACATTCCTACATGACCTCAGCTGTGTGCAGCCTGAGAGGCGAAACTCAGGGCAGAGCTGCTGTGAAACATGAAGGTGACACTGATCAGTGTGTGTGTGTGTGCGTGTGTGTGTGTGTGTGTGTGTGTGTGTGTGTGTGTACCTCCATGTTGCTGACTCGGCCCTCCTGGAACGAGCAGTCCTGCAGGTTGTTGGTGCAGATGTGACGATATTTACACCAATGACACGGGAACACGCTGCTGACACAGGAAGTACACCTGAGGGGGAGGAGACAGACAGGGGGCGGAGTCAGGATCACCTTTTCATTCATATTCAGGTGTTTCATTGTCATGTCAGTCGTTGCCCGCAGAGGATGAACCACCGTTATGAGACGACAGCAGACAGGTTCAGGAAGACGTGTTCGGACCAATCATGGTGCTCTGTGCAGCGGTGTGGGCGGAGCTTCAGGTGTGTTTGTTTATCGACATCGTCCCTCTCCTCATTCACTGTCTATGTCGCTCGACCAGAGCTGTCTCTCTCTCTCTCTCAAACCAAATTAAACTTCCTGTGTTTGAAATATGACACCTGACAGGAAGAGGATCACAGTTAGGCCACGCCTCCACCTGGACTACATTCAGCGGCGGATGAATCCACATGTGCTGCTCTGATCCGTCCTCTGTGACCTCGTCCAGGTGAGAGTGTACCTGCTTCCTGTCTGCACACCTGAATCCTCCTCGCCTCACACGTTTAAAGACACTGAGCAGGTGTGTGTGTGTGTGTGTGTGTGTTTTAAACCGTCCCAGCGGACAGACCAAGTGTTTCTGTATCCAAGGCGCTGAGCTGCTGTTACCATGACAACCAGCGAGCCCGCCACACAGATTATGTTACCCACCTCAATCTGAGCCCCGAGGGGAGAGGAGAGGAGACAAGAGAGGAGAGGAAAGAGGAGACAAGAGAGGAGACAAGAGAGGAGAGGAAAGAGGAGACAAGAGAGGAGACAAGAGAGGAGAGGAAAGAGGAGACAAGAGAGGAGACAAGAGAGGAGAGGAAAGAGGAGACAAGAGAGGAGACAAGAGAGGAGAGGAGAGAGGAGACAAGAGCAGAGAGGAAAGAGGAGACAAGAGAGGAGAGGAGAGAGGAGACAAGAGCAGAGAAGAAAGAGGAGAGGAAAGAGGAGACAAGAGAGGAGAGAAGAGAGGAGACGAGAGGAGAGGAAAGAGGAGACAAGAGAGGAGAGGAGAGAGGAGACAAGAGCAGAGAGGAAACAGGAGACAAGAGAGGAGACAAGAGAGGAGAGGAAAGAGGAGAGGAAAGAGGAGACAAGAGAGGAGAGGAAAGAGGAGAGGAAAGAGGAGACAAGAGAGGAGACAAGGGAGGAGAGGAGAGAGGAGACAAGAGCAGAGAGGAAAGAGGAGACAAGAGAGGAGAGGAGAGAGGAGACAAGAGCAGAGAAGAAAGAGGAGAGGAAGGAGGAGACAAGAGAGGAGACAAGAGAGGAGAGGAAAGAGGTGAGGAAAGAGGGGACGAGAGGAGAGGAGAGAAGAGAGGAGACAAGAGCAGAGTGGAAAGAGGAGACAAAAGAGGAGAGGAGAGAGGAGACAAGAGCAGAGAAGAAAGAGGAGACAAGAGGGGAGAGGAAACAAGAGAGGAGAGGAAAGAGGAGACAAGAGAGGAGAGGAGAGAGGATACAAGAGCGGAGAGGAAAGAGGAGACAAGAGAGGAGAGTAGAGAGGAGAGAAGAGAGGAGACAAGAGAGGAGAGGAGAGAGGAGAGAAGAGAGGAGACAAGAGAGGAGAGGAGAGAGGAGACAGCAGTGAGCTGATTGGCTCAGACTTACGAGTTGAGCACAGAGCAGTTGTAATAGATGAAGTTGGTGGTGATGAAGTGATGGCCGGTCTCTGTCGACCTCAGGCTGAGCTGAACCACTCGCTTCTCACCTGAAACACAACACAGCACCTCATGATGTCATCACCTCATGATGTCATGATGACAGGTACACCTGCCTGTGTGTGTGTGTGTGTGTGTGTGTCTCACCGTAGGACTGTGTGTGTGTGGGCAGCTCTCTCAGTGACGGTGACAGACACATCACCTGACCTCTGTCCGTCACCTCTCCAGGTGTCTCACTCAGCTCCTCGAACACACAGGACACGCCCCCTGACAGCGCCGGGACGTTCTGCACTCGAATGGTCAACTACAGAGAGAGAGAGAGGACACCTGAGCAATGATGACATCATCATCATCCAATCAGACAGAGCAGACAGGTGTGGCTCGCAGGCGATCTGATTGGTTGACCTCGCTGACAAAATATTACTTTGAATAAGTTGTATTTTCAGGTGATGTCACTTCCTGTTAAACGATGACTCATCACGCGCTGATGTGTGTGTGTGTGTGTGTGTGTGTGTGTGTGTGTACCTGCGTTGCCGGCGAGGTGACGGACATGTTGCTCGGGGTAACGGAGATGTCGACACATTGGTCCAGACGGGTGTTGAAGTGCTGAGGCTCCTCCCACTTGTCACATGCTTCCTGTCTTGAACACCTGGAGGGGTCAAAGGTCACAGTGGGGTCAACACACTGAACACACACTGTATATACACACCTGTTTACACACACAGACACACACTAATACATTTTATATTGTATCACTGAATAACTTTATTATTTTAGAAACATTAGACGATATATTTGTATATTTCATAGTGTGTCAGGTGTGTGTGTGTGTCAGGTGTGTGTGTGTGTGTGTGTGTGTACTGAGCAGCAGCTCCACACACACACACACACACACACACACACACACACACGTCATCAGGCTGCAGTAACGATGTTTCTCTCTAATTAACAACAGACGGAGAGAACGAGGGAGGAAGATGAAAAGAAGCTGCTGTTACCGTGACAACACACAGCATCATCATGGTAACACTCATCTTCTCCTGCAGGTCCTACATCTCCCAGGATGCCTTTCGGTTCATGTCAGTGAGCAGCTGAACGCGTGAACACGCTCAACACTGATCCAGGGTCAGATTCAGAGCTCTGTCAAAGGCTTTTATTTTGAAGGGGAAGCTACCTGAACATCAAAGAGAGAGAGTGTGTGTGTGTGTGTGTGTGTGTGTGTGAGAGAGAGAACCATTCATGGAAACATTAATGACGCCTCATGAGAACACACACACACACACAGACAGACACACACACACACACACTTTGACAAAACACAGACCAAACCCTCTTCTGCCTTCCTATTGGCTGTTGACCAGCTGTGAGGTCACAGATCAACAAGAGACACCATATCTCACAGCTGACACCTGAACACACACACACACACACACACACGCAGATGACATCATCTCTGACATCCTGAACTGTCTCTCCCTCGAGGTGATTCGACAGGCAGCCGACCAATCAGAGAGCTCCAAACTCTCCCTGAACTCCAAACAGATGTTCAAAATGTTTCATTAAATATTTCAGATCAAACTTTTTGTTTCCTGTCAGCTGAGAGACTCTGAAGACCGCCGAGAGTTCATCTGCACGACTTTATTTATTTATTTATCTGTTCATTTATTTATGTGGACGTTACGGACGCGCGAGCAGAAGAAGAGTTCAGCACATCATAACGAACTAATTCATTAATCATCTGTTAAATCCTGTTGATGCTACACTGACTAATAATCAGGTCAATGTGTCTCTGTTTGTTAGCTGCTGTTAGCTCAGTCTGTTAGCTGCTGTTAGCTGCTGTTAGCTCAGTCTGTTAGCTGCTGTTAGCTCAGTCTGTTAGCTGCTGTTAGCTGCTGTTAGCTCAGTCTGTTCGCTGCTGTTAGCTCAGTCTGTTAGCTGCTGTTAGCTCAGTCTGTTCGCTGCTGTTAGCTCAGTCTGTTCGCTGCTGTTAGCTGCTGTTAGCTCAGTCTGTTCGCTGCTGTTAGCTCAGTCTGTTCGCTGCTGTTAGCTCAGTCTGTTCGCTGCTGTTAGCTCAGTCTGTTAGCTGCTGTTAGCTCAGTCTGTTCGCTGCTGTTAGCTCAGTCTGTTAGCTGCTGTTAGCTCAGTCTGTTCGCTGCTGTTAGCTCAGTCTGTTAGCTGCTGTTAGCTCAGTCTGTTAGCTGCTGTTAGCTCAGTCTGTTCGCTGCTGTTAGCTCAGTCTGTTAGCTGCTGTTAGCTCAGTCTGTTCGCTGCTGTTAGCTCAGTCTGTTAGCTGCTGTTAGCTGCTGTTAGCTCAGTCTGTTCGCTGCTGTTAGCTGCTGTTAGCTCAGTCTGTTCGCTGCTGTTAGCTCAGTCTGTTCGCTGCTGTTAGCTGCTGTTAGCTCAGTCTGTTCGCTGCTGTTAGCTCAGTCTGTTCGCTGCTGTTAGCTCAGTCTGTTAGCTGCTGTTAGCTCAGTCTGTTAGCCTGTGATGATAATAAAAGGTTCTTACTTGTTGAAGAGGACACACCATCCACAGTGAGGATCTCCTGATCCGAGACAGTCTGAACAGCTGCTGTACTGCTCACAGCTCTCCACTGGAAGTCTGGTTACCTGAAACACACGCAACACGTTAACGTCACCGATTACTGAACAGAACCACAGCTTCAGAACTTTATTAGAACTTTATTAAACTGGATCAGATTGTATTCACAATATATTTGCTGCTTCTCTCTCTGATGTCCTCCTCTGTGATTTATACACTTTATGATGGAAACCTCAGCTAGCTCGTATCCTGATGATATGAAATGAAACCATCAGACTTGTTTAAAGTTGATAACATGAAGCTGGATAAATGTGTGTGTTTAATTGATGGACAGTTTGTTATTATTGATTGAACGTGTTAGATTGACTTTGTATTGATTTCATGCTCCGTTATCTCTCAGACGTTTGGTGGTTTCCCACCGACAGTAACAGCCTGAGGCCTGTGTGCAACACATTTGTCTTGATCTGCAGACAGTTAGTCAGTGTGTGTGTGTGTGTGTGTGTGTGTGTATCTTTTACCCATAAGTCATTGCAGCAGGGAGACAGTAAACACAGTGAAACACAGAGGACACTCTGTCTGTCTCTGTCTCATTCAGATGGTCACACATGAATACATTCATTGTCACACACACAAAGACACACACACACACACACACACACACACACACACACAGAGGGAGTCCTGTCTGACCTCATTATCAGGTTTTCTTTTAAAGACATCGTCTCGTCTGTGCTAGACTTCATTTAGAAATGTGCTGAGCAGACACTCTTATGAGTTCATTCAGCCACACACAGAGCTACATCCATCAGCTGATCATAAACCTGATCAATACACAACCATTAATCAAACCAACAACTAACATTCAGACAACCTTATCATACTTAACAGTTACCTAGTGTTTCTGTAGCGTTGACAGAACGTTCCAAAACAAACATATTATCAGTTTGAAGTAAACTAAAGCTCCCTGCACTGTCCCTTTAAGAAACATGACACCTGAACAATTCATTACGTGTCCATAACAACACGAGATAAACGACGTCACATGACCACAGACTGATAAACTGCATTTATATAATCTATAAAGGTAAACTGTGTTTATATAATCTATAAAGATAAACTGTTTATATAATATATAAAGGTAAACTGTGTTTATATAATCTATAAAGATAAACTGTTTATATAATCTATAAAGATAAACTGTGTTTATATAATCTATAAAGATAAACTGTTTATATAATCTATAAAGATAAACTGTGTTTATATAATCTATAAAGGTAAACTGTTTATATAATCTATAAAGATAAACTGTGTTTATATAATCTATAAAGATAAACTGTTTATATAATCTATAAAGATAAACTGTGTTTATATAATCTATAAAGATAAACTGTTTATATAATCTATAAAGATAAACTGTGTTTATATAATCTATAAAGATAAACTGTTTATATAATCTATAAAGATAAACTGTGTTTATATAATCTATAAAGGTAAACTGTTTATATAATCTATAAAGATAAACTGTGTTTATATAATCTATAAAGATAAACTGTTTATATAATCTATAAAGATAAACTGTGTTTATATAATCTATAAAGGTAAACTGTTTATATAATCTATAAAGATAAACTGTGTTTATATAATCTATAAAGATAAACTGTTTATATAATCTATAAAGGTAAACCGTGTTATATAATCTATAAAGGTAAACCGTGTTTATATAATCTATAAAGATAAACCGCGTTTATATAATCTATAAAGATAAACTGTGTTTATATAATCTATAAAGATAAACTGTTTATATAATCTATAAACTGTTTATATAATCTATAAACTGTTTATGTAATCTATAAAGATAAACTGTTTATATAATCAATAAAGGTAATCTGAGTTTATATAATCTATAAACTGTTTATATAATCTATAAACTGTTTATGTAATCTATAAAGATAAACTGTTTATATAATCAATAAAGGTAATCTGAGTTTATATAATCTGTAGAGATTAAACACAGATTCATGTTGATGAACTCAAACAGCTATTTGTGACATCAGACATGAGAAATTATAAAAATGTTTAAAAACTAACAAAACAAATAAGTGTGTGTGTGTGTGTCTGTCATCAGCTGCACGGGAAGTAACAGTTGTTGAAATCAGCTCTGCTTCCTCTCAGTGGTACAATAAGAGTGCTAACATGGGACACACACACACACACACACACACACACACACTGTGTTTGGTGGCGCCAGCTGAACAATATTCACATTCACGACTTCCTGTTGCAGATGTTAAAACAACAATTCATATTGAGTTAAGAGTGCTAACATGGGACACACACACATAGACATATTGATTTACTGTGTGTGTGTGTGTGTGTGTGTGTGTTAAACCTTCAGTGACCCTCTCATGTAATATTGTGATTATACAACAATTACCAGCTTCAATAAAACATTTAATTAAAACATATTCTGTCCCGTCTACACCTGGACCTGTCTCACCTGTCTGTCCCCTCTACACGTGGACCTGTCTCACCTGTCTGTCGCTCAGCAGGTAGATGTACTGATGGTCTGGACTGAACACCATGTCTCTCAGGATCGGCTTCCCTTCCACCACCGTCACCGTCTCGTACAGCAAAGCATTCTGGGCCGGCGGGGGGATCCCATCCACACGGATCTGAAACACGGAGAGCAACGCGTTAGCTTGATGCTAACAGAACACATTTATAGCAATGAGCAATGCTAATGTGAAAACATACTGATTAGCTTGATGCTAACAGCTCCATTAAACACAATGAGGAATGCTAAATGCTTTGAAACAGACGTAGATTCAGACCAATCAGCAGCTTTGTTTTGTTCCTGCAGGTGACGCTCTGATCAGGTCACCAAACATCACCAGGATCCACCTTCTGTGGACCACCACAGACCACCACAGACCTCCACAGACCACTACAGACCTCCACAGACCTCCACAGACCTCCACAGACCACTACGGACCACCACAGACCTCCACAGACCACTACAGACCTCCATAGACCTCCACAGACCACCATAAACCACCACAGACCTCCACAGACCACCACAGAACTCCACAGACCACCACAGACCTCCACAGACCTCCACAGACCACCACAGAACTCCACAGACCACCACAGACCGCCACAGACCTCCACAGACCACCACAGAACTCCACAGACCACTACAGACCTCCACAGACCTCCACAGACCACCACAGACCTCCACAGACCTCCACAGACCACCACAGAACTCCACAGACCACCACAGACCACCACACCACCACAGACCTCCACAGACCACCACAGACCATCAAAGATCAAACCAGCTGAGATGAAGATGATGATCATCATCTTCATCTTCATCGTGTGTGTGTGTGTGTGTGTGTGTGTGTGTGTGTGCTGACGAGGAGACAACTCGTCGGTTTGAAAATGGAGCGACTAAAATAAAACTCCCCAAATCTGCCTCCACCTCCTCCTGATGTCTGACCCAGAAAAACACCACAGAGAGGAGGAGGAGGAGGAGGAGGAGGAGGAGGGGAAATAAGGACAGAAGGAAGGATGGAAGGAAACAAGGAAAGAAAGTAGAACAGAAAAAAAGAAGGAAGGGGAGGAGGTAAGGAAAGAAGGGAGGATTGAAAGGAAGAACAAAGGAAAGAAGGAATCAAGGCTGGAGAGAAGTACAAGGAAAGAAAGGAAGGAAGATAGTTAGGAAAGGAAATGGAATGAGGAAGAAAGAATAAGAAGGAAGGAAGGACGGAAGGAAAGAAAGAAGGAGGAAGGAAGGAAAGAAAGAAGGAGGAAGGAAGGAAAGAAGGAAGGAAGGTTGAAGAAAGCCGAGCAGGGATGAAGGAAGTGTGTGTGTGTGTGTGTGTGTGTGTGTGTGTGTGTGTGTGTGTGTGTGTAGTTCTCTGACTGTGTTAATTTGCTGTCTGCTCGTTAAGCAGCCGAGCTTAATTAGAGCTGACGAGACACACACACACACACGCACACACACACACACACACGCACACACACTGATACACACACACACACAGCAGGTCTGACTCACAACAGAACACACAGTTCCACAATCCTGTTTCACGGGCGCGCGCACACACACACACAGTAACACACACAGTAACACACACAGTAACACACACAGTAACACAAACACAAACACAAACACACACACACACACAGTAACACACACAGTAACACACACAGTAACACAAACACACACACACACACACACAAACAGTAACACACAATTTTTTTGATTTTTTTTTCATTTTCTCACTAAATTTTGTGAAAAAAATATTTTTAAAATTTAAAATATTTTTTTGTTTTTTTTGACAAATAAAAAAAAGTCTGCTTCCAGTCTTTGTGCTAAGCTAAGCTAACAGTCCCCTCTGCTTCCAGTCTTTGTGCTAAGCTAAGCTAACAGTCCCCTCTGCTTCCAGTCTTTGTGCTAAGCTAAGCTAACAGTCCCCTCTGCTTCCAGTCTTTGTGCTAAGCTAAGAGTCCCCTCTGCTTCCAGTCTTTGTGCTAAGCTCAGCTAACAGTCCCCTCTGCTTCCAGTCTTTGTGCTAAGCTAAGCTAACAGTCCCCTCTGCTTCCAGTCTTTGTGCTAAGCTCAGCTAACAGTCCCCTCTGCTTCCAGTCTTTGTGCTAAGCTCAGCTAACAGTCCCCTCTGCTTCCAGTCTTTGTGCTAAGCTAACACATCTGACGGTGTAATCATGACGTGTCCTGATGATGTCGTCTTCTTCTCTTCAGAGGAAACAAGAGAAGAAGAAAGAGTGACACAGGAAGTGACCTCTGACCTCTGACTGCCAGCTGGGAGTCAAATCATCAACACCTGCACACAGCCCGAGGACACACACACACACACACACACACACGCACACACGTAACCTTTAACCTCTCACCCTGAGACAATCTGTCTGCTGTCTGTTGTGTTGTCTGACTGTGTGTGTGTGTGTGTGTGTTGACGGACACACTCGTCCTGTCAGCTTCATTAACTCTCAGGATCATGTGACAAAACAAAGTGAACGTTCAGATTTACAGAAGACAGCGAATGCCTCATTTCACATCAGCTCTGCTCTACCTTCATCAGAGTGTGTGTGTGTGTGTGTGTGTAACAAACACAGGAAGTGAGCAAACAGGAAGTTCACACTTAAAAGGTGCCCGTAATCATTTTATAACTGACAGTTCTCACCCCACACACACACACACACACACACACACACACACACACACGCACACACACACAGAGGCCTGCAGCCAGCTGCCTGACATTCCACTGTAATGCAATACCTCCGAGTGTGTGTGTGTGTGTGTGTGTGTGTGTGTGTTATCAGCCTTAAACACACACATATGACCAATGACTGTGGTAACAGATCTGATTACACACACACACACACACACACACACACACACACACACAGCTGTTAAGTCCTATAATTAGTGTGTTAGCTGAGTGTGTGTGAATATTAACAGACTGATTAACGCCGTCCTCACAAACACTGTGTGGACAAAAGTATGTGGACAGCTGAGCATTCGTCCATACGTGACGCTCTGACATGTAACGTGTAACTTCCTGTTAGCTCAGGTCTATTTCCTGTTTGTCATCAAATCTGACTTCAAACTTTTTATTCTCGTAGAAAGAAAAAAAGAAAGTTTGAAACTTTCCTGTCAGTCACAGGAACATTCAAATGAACTGAAGAGGCTCAAACTACGGAAGCCCCGAGAGGTCAAACGTTTTAATTACTCTGTTTTATCCAGATATCAGATTAATGAAGTCGTTAACAGCAGAGAATAAACAGTCTGAACGTTTGGCCGCTCTGGGCTTCCGTACCAAACAGTGTCCAAATACTTTTGGCCATACTTTACTTTATATTTGGAGGTGTTGTTCTGTCGACACATTAGTGTCTGTTAACAGACTCATTCAGCCTCATTCAATCTGTCTGCCTGTGTGTTTCATTCACACACACACAGTTAGCATGCTAAGCTCAGGTTTCATCAGCTGCTGCTGCTCTTCTCGTGCTGAGCGCTCGTTAATGTGAACTCATTTAAAAACATGTTTTCCTCGACTTCCTCTTTTGAAGCTGACAGACGAACGTTAACGAGCTGACGGAGCAGAGCGGAGACGCTGGACGAGGATTCACTCTTTAATTAAGGGAACAATGAATCTGACACGTGCTAACGATGATTTTATTTTTGTTTCCACGTCTGGAGCCGCTCAACACATCGCTAATGTTAGCTTGTATTAGCATGCAGAAGCTAACAGCGAGCCTTACTGTAACTACCTGTGTGTCACCTGAAGGCCACCGTACAACCTCCATTAAACATCTGTTAACTCAGAGGAGGAGGAGGAGGAGGAGGAGGGAGGAGGGAGGAGTAGGGAGTAGGAGGAGGGACGAGGAGGAGGGAGTAGTAGGAGGGGGAGGAGCAGTGAAGGGTGAAACAGGGTTAGGTGAGGGGGCAGGGGGAGGCAGTTAAGCTTATTAGTTCCTTCCCAACCCCCAAAACACACACACACACACACACACACACACACACACACGCGCGCGCGCGCGCGAGCGAGCGAGATTGAACAACATTTCTGTGTGGGCTTTTATTTTGGTAGTTTGTTTCCTGTTGTGACCTTTGACCCTTGATTGTGTTCGGATCAGAACTTCCTCTGCAAATCAGCTGATCAATGGTTTTAGTTATTAATCGATAAATTGATGATCAATCAACTGTCGATCATCATCACCATGGCAACAATCAAACATGACAGACAGACCGTCTCTTTGGGGAGCTCACAGATTTGCTCATTCCTACATCATCTCCATGGCAACCGAATAATAATTAATCCACCTCCGTGTGTGTTAATGTGTGTGTGTGTGTGTGTGTGTGTGTGGTGATGCAACAACATCTATCCTTCACTATGTAGGGCAGAGAGATGATGCAAAAGGAAAAAACATGAGGAAGAGGAGGAGACGAGGAGAGGAGAGGAGGAGACGAGGAGACGAAGAGAAGAGAGGAGAGGAGGAGACGAAGAGAAGAGAGGAGAGGAGGATACGAAGAGAAGAGAGGAGAGGAGGATACAAAGCAACTGCTAACGTGGAGACAAGCTAACAGCTGAGGAACTATTTTTGTTGGCGGAGACATAAAGTGTTGAATGTTTGTGTGTTTGTGTGTTTGTGTGTTTTTACAGTGAGCTGATGAATGAAGTTTGTTGTTTGTTGTTGTATAAAATAAATATCACACTGAGGTCGTTCACTTATTCTGAATATCAGCACGCCGACAGCTTCCTGTCAGAAAAACTGTCTGTGGACTTTATTTTGGCGGGGTGTGTGTTACTGTTGTTATGTAAGAGACGGACGAAGAAGAACATACTGTTTGTTCACGTCTCATTTTTGTCGTCTGACTTTAAGAAAACTTTATTAAACATGTTTCGTGAACGTCAGTTATTGATCGTTAGAGTGAATATTAATAATTGATCGTCCACAGACATCAAAGTGTTTCATTGTTTGATGTTTAATCTGCATTTATTATTTTTATGACATGAAACGTCTGACCATGATCAAACTCAATAATTAATGATCTGTTGTACCTGTTCACTCCACTGTTTTATTTTGAAACTTAAAGTTTGACAGACAGATGAAGAACATCAACAAGAAACAGTTGACCAATCAGGAGAGACAGACGGCGTTCATGGACTAACAGAGTCACAATGATCCAATCAGAGTGAAGACGACAAGTTAACTCAGCTGTGATTTGATTTGAGGCTGAGCGCTGATCTCAGATCAGATTCACCGCACTCATCTGTTTCCTGTCAGCAGACTGAAACCACAACGACAATCAGACGACAGATAAACAACAACGACCAATCAGACAAACTACAACGACCAATCAGACGACAGATAAACTACAACGACCAATCAGACGACAGATAAACTACGACAATCAGACAAACTACAACGAACAATCAGACGACAGATAAACAACAACGACCAATCAGACAAACTACAACGACCAATCAGACGACAGATAAACTACAACGACAATCAGACGACAGATAAACTACAACGACCAATCAGACAAACTACAACGACCAATCAGACGACAGATAAACTACAACGACCAATCAGACGACAGATAAACTACAACGACAATCAGACAAACTACAACGAACAATCAGACGACAGATAAACAACAACGACCAATCAGACAAACTACAACGACCAATCAGACGACAGATAAACTACAACGACAATCAGACGACAGATAAACTACAACGACAATCAGACAAACTACAACGAACAATCAGACGACAGATAAACAACAACGACCAATCTGACAAACTACAACGACCAATCAGACGACAGATAAACAACAACGACCAATCTGACAAACTACAACGACCAATCAGACGACAGATAAACAACAACGACCAATCTGACAAACTACAACGACCAATCAGACGACAGATAAACAACAACGACCAATCAGACAAACTACAACAACCAATCAGACGACAGATAAACAACAACGACCAATCTGACAAACTACAACGACAATCAGACGACAGATAAACAACAACGACCAATCAGACAAACTACAACGACCAATCAGACGACAGATAAACAACAACGACCAATCAGACAAACTACAACAACCAATCAGACGACAGATAAACTACAACGACCAATCAGACAAACTACAACGACCAATCAGACGACAGATAAACTACAACGACAATCAGACAAACTACAACGAACAATCAGACGACAGATAAACAACAACGACCAATCAGACAAACTACAACGACCAATCAGACGACAGATAAACTACAACGACAATCAGACGACAGATAAACAACAACGACCAATCTGACAAACTACAACGACCAATCAGACGACAGATAAACTACAACGACCAATCAGACGACAGATAAACAACAACGACCAATCTGACAAACTACAACGACCAATCAGACGACAGATAAACAACAACGACCAATCAGACAAACTACAACAACCAATCAGACGACAGATAAACTACAACGACCAATCAGACAAACTACAACGACCAATCAGACGACAGATAAACTACAACGACAATCAGACAAACTACAACGAACAATCAGACGACAGATAAACAACAACGACCAATCAGACAAACTACAACGACCAATCAGACGACAGATAAACTACAACGACAATCAGACGACAGATAAACAACAACGACCAATCTGACAAACTACAACGACCAATCAGACGACAGATAAACTACAACGACCAATCAGACGACAGATAAACAACAACGACCAATCTGACAAACTACAACGACCAATCAGACGACAGATAAACAACAACGACCAATCTGACAAACTACAACGACCAATCAGACGACAGATAAACAACAACGACCAATCAGACAAACTACAACGACCAATCAGACGACAGATAAACTACAACGACCAATCAGACAAACTACAACAACCAATCAGACGACAGATAAACAACAACGACCAATCAGATGACAGATAAACTACAACGACAAATCAGACGACAGAGAGGTGAAGTTCATTAACTGTCCTCTGACTTCAGCGCTCGTTCGGTTAATTGATGATCAGTTTGTTTGATTGGAGCTCGTTAACAGAGACTGAACGAGCTAATTAATATCTGTGTGATGAAACACAAGGCAACACACACACACACACACACACACACACACACACTCTGAAGTGGGTTGCCGGAGGAACATTAATTAAAGGACTGTTAACGAGCTGAACGCCACGTCAGAGCGCTGAAGGCGGCCATGTTTTAACTGGTCAGTCACGGAGACTACGTCCAGTCTTAGACAGTCTGTGATGATCTTCAGTCTTTTCTGACACACACACACGCACACACACGCACGCACACACACACACACACACACACACACACAACTTTCTTCTTTGTCTCCTCCCCCCTACTTGTCTGTTCTTCTGCCCTCCTCTCCTTGTTTCCTTGTTTCCTTTCCTCTCCTGGTGTTAAACTCTCCCTCCTCTTCCTCTCTGTATATTGTTCATGTGACCCAGTTTTAGGTGCTCCTCCTCCTCCTCCTCCTCCTCCTGTCTGTCCTCCTTTCTCTCTCCTCGTCCTCAGCTGAGCTGATGACGATGATCAACATATTGATTATTGATCACTGATCACATTGACCAACACGTCGGTTTCTCTTTTTACAACATTTAAAGACGATTTACTGCAGTAAAGTCATCGTTAACGTTTCCATGGAGACGCTGATGGTGAATAAAAATGGCATTTAGTCTGAAAGAATCAAAAAAGAACATTTTACTTTAAGCTTTCGTCAGACTCAGACAAACCTTTTTAACGAGTTTAATGAGACAAACAGGAAACTCGTTTATTTATTTAGTGACGAGTTAAGCAGCACTTCCTGTGGCTGTTTCAAAATAAAAGCATGTCAGCATGTCTTTTCATTCAAATATTTAAAAAACAACAAACAAACTTTTAATTTCTTTTATCAATTAAAACGCTGCTTCATTAACATCAAGGTCACACACACACACACACACACACACACACACAGTATGTCACACACATGCACACACACTAAAGGTTGTGTGTGTTGTTTTCAGAAGTCTAACCATGTTCAGATTTAGACTGGGTGTGGCAGCAGCTCACTGCCTCACCACACACACACACACACACACACACACACACACACAGTTTTATTTTGTAGACGAGCCATGAAAGAGTCGCTCACTTTTCATTCAGACCACACACTGTTTTACTACTGTGTGTGTGTGTGTGTGTGTGTGTGTGTGTGTGTGTGTGTGTTGTCCTCTGGGACAAACTTTATAGATTTTGCTGTAAAACACGCTCAATAAGGAGAGAGACACACAGATAAAACAGAGAGAGGACAGACAGGAAGTGAGACAAAGAGATGATGTCATTTCCCAAGGTGAGTCCTGACACACACACACACACACACACCGACACACACACACACACACACAAAGCGGTGATAAAATGTGTGTGTCGTATTTATTAGAGACTCATGACTGAGAATGAAGAGTCATTTATCAGCTCACACACACACACACACACACACACACACACACACACACATTGTGTATGTTTATTTAAGCTCCACCATGTTTGTAGTCCTGACTCTTCCTCCTGCCTAAATATGGTCATGGATGGGGATCATCAGTGGACCTGAGGCGGGCCGAATGACGACACCCACCTGTCAATCAAAGCGTCCACGCTCTTAATCCTGCATAACTTTAAGCCTTAATATAATCTGAACAGGTGAGTTGTATATAAATTCACCCTCAGTACAGTTGTCATGAACGGGGAAATTAGCTATAGAGACCAAAACTGTTTTTTGTACCAGGCTGTAAACATGTTTATTTCTGCTGTGAAGTTTTTAACATGGGGACTTATGGAGACTGACTCACTTCTGCATGATGAATACGTTGTAATAATCCACGTGCAGCCTGAGGAGACGACTTCAGGGAAGCCTGTTTTCTTTGTTTACTTCAGCTCAGCTGATTGTTGTGATGATCGAGGTCATCGATCAGATTTTTAACATTTTATCCAGAAATGAGGAAAAACACAAACGTTCATGAATCATGAGGGAGAGTGGGCTCGCTCCGGGCGTCTCAGGTGTTTAAAGGTGCCTCCTAAACACCTGCATCTATTACTGTGGCAGCCAGAGAGTGAGCTACAAGTCACTGCATTCAATAATTACAGGAAACACACACATACACACACACACACACAGGCCTGGCACACTGCCACACAGACACTCAGAGGTCAAACAGTTAGGTAAACAGAGTAAATCATTACTGTGCTCTCTGACAGGTTCAAACCCGTTAGCACCCCAACACACCAACGCTAACACACTAGAGATGCTAACAGCCGGCACACACACGCGCACACACACACACACACACACACACACACACACACACACACACACACACACACATATTATAAGGACCCCAGCCTCTCGGGACCGTCGAGCCTGGCCCCGTAAACGTGAAGCTCGTCGTGTTTTTCTTCAAACATTTTATAGCTTGGCTGTAAACGGCGAGCTGAACGCTGAGCGCTACTTTAATGATCCACGAACAACAACGACACGTCACGTCTTAACATGTGTGTGTCTGCAGCATGTTTCATCCATGTGGACAGTTTCAAGACACACAGGGTCACATTTATCCTGATGAACCAGCTCCACACGTGTTAGAACATAGAGACGTATGGAAACAAACAACACACACACACGTTGCTAAATAAACCTGCACTTTGTAGCATTGTTAGCACATTAGCTGCTAATCCAATAAGCTAACAATGCCACAGCTCTCTGTTACGCCTGTTAGCATGTAGCTACGATAACAGTTTTCTTTTATAAGGAAACTCAGCTAACACTCGTTACCTGTTAGCATTAGAGACTTAGCAGGCATTAGGAAGAGTCACAGCTAACTGGCTAATCATGCTACAACCCTCTATACTCCTGTTAGCATTAGAGCTAATAGTCAATAATGCTACAGCTCTCTGTGTATAGCCGTTAGCATTAGCACTGACTGTGTTCAGCAGACTTAAACAAGTGACAGCAGGCCGAACTTCATCACAGGAGCTGATCCCACATCTGTTTTTAACTAGAACATCTGGAAACACTCACACACACACACACACACACACACACACACACACACACACGACTGTAAGCTGACGTTTTAACACCTCATTGATACCTACCTGCCAAGCTCCGCCCCCTTCATTTCAACACGCACACACATGACGACGGCTGAATCACACACACACACACACACACACACTGTACAGCCTCTCAGTCACCCGTACTGAACAATGCTCGACTTGCCAGACAGAACCAGTAACCCATTTTAACTCAAGAGCCCCGGGCACCGTGACACACACACCAACCACAAACACACACACACACACACACACACGGGGGGATTTACGGGCGGCTGGTTGGCCCCTGATGGCAGCAGCTCGTCCAGGCAGAGGCATAAATCTACACCCAGGCTTCAGACACGGCCTGTTCTCCCTGATCCATTCAGAGGATATTATTGGGGGGGTGGAGGAGGAGGAGGAGGAGGAGGAGGTTGAGGAGGAGGTGGGTGACATCAGATTGGGACCTTGAGACAGTGACACAGCATGTACATCCATGTGTACACTGCTAACAGGAGCAGCTAACTGCTAATTCAGCTAACGGCTAATTGAGCTAGCTTTCCTCTGCATGTTTTTACAGTGCTCTGCTGTAAACGTGTGTTTAGAGGTCAGATCAGACCACAGACTGATCTCAGGTCTGTTACTCTGAAGACTAAAATATATTTTTAATCTCCATAATTAACAGTCCGAACGTCTCAGGTGGGCCAAACCAGGATAAAGACACCCAGACCAAACCAGACCAAAGAGACTAAATGTGGACGAGGTCACTGTGGACTGTTACACTGTTAGCTAACGTGTTCTTTACAACATACAACTGTTTGTTTATCTTTATAGATTATATAAACAGTTTATCTTTATAGATTATATAAACACAGTTTATCTTTATAGATTATATAAACACAGTTTATCTTTACAGATTATATAAACAGTATATCTTTATAGATTATATAAACACAGTTTATCTTTATAGATTATATAAACACAGTTTATCTTTATAGATTATATAAACACAGTTTATCTTTATAGATTATATAAACACAGTTTATCTTTGTAGATTATATAAACACAGTTTATCTTTATAGATTATATAAACACAGTTTATCTTTACAGATTATATAAACAGTATATCTTTATAGATTATATAAACACAGTTTATCTTTATAGATTATATAAATAGTTTATCTTTATAGATTATATAAATAGTTTATCTTTATAGATTATATAAATAGTTTATCTTTATAGATTATATAAACACAGTTTATCTTTATAGATTATATAAACACAGTTTATCTTTACAGATTATATAAACAGTTTCTTTATAGATTATATAAATAGTTTATCTTTATAGATTATATAAACAGTTTATCTTTATAGATTATATAAACACACTTTATCAGTCTGTGGTCATGTGACGTCGTTTATCTCGTGTTGTTACGGACACGTAATGAATTGTTCAGGTGTCATGTTTCTTAAAGGGACAGTGCAGGGAGCTTTAGTTTACTTCAAACTGATAATATGTTTGTTTTGGAACGTTCTGTCAACGCTACAGAAACACTAGGTAACTGTTAAGTATGATAAGGTTGTCTGAATGTTGTCTGAACGTTAGTTACTGGCTTGATTGATGGTTGTGTATTGATTACTGACGGTGGCTGATCAGGTTTGTTATCAGCTGACAGTACCCAGAATCCTCTGCGTGGCGTGCTGTGATGTCATCAGTCAGACAGTAAATAAAGGCGTCTCTGAACTCGCCTGTTTATTTTTCTTCCTGTTGTTTATTTGTTGGAGGAAGAGGCTCGTACTGCACGTGCTCAGTAGCACAGAGAGGTCACCACGTCTGTGCAAAGACTTCAGACTGACCTCACCTGAGAGTGACACCTCTGTGATGTCACTGTGATGTCACTGTCAGTGATGCACGCCGCATACCTTTTAATGAGCAGGTAATCAAACACACACACACACACACACACGCGCGCATATGCGCGCACACTCCTCTGAGGTATCTGATTGGCTGATCTGCCGCTACCCAAATCTCCAAATCAGGAAGAGGAGGAGGTCGGAGGGTGACTCCTCTGTTGCCGCAGTAACCGCCAATCGTCTCTAATCTAATTTACAGCCAATGAAAACAAAAAAACAGCAGCTGGTCCTGAACGCAGTGCAAACACACAGCGAGGTGTGTGTGTGTGTGTGTTTCTGTACAGACATATATATATATGTGTGTGTGTGTGTGTGTGCGTGTGTGTGCTGAGCCCAGGTGTGAAACTTCCTCCTCCAATCACACACCAATCAACCTCAGTTAATATCCAACCACCAAATATCTCTGCTTATTTACCTGTGTGTGTGTGTGTGTGTGTGTGTATGACAACATTAAGCCAATCAATGAGCTCCGTCCGCTGAGCGAGTGATTTGATTGGCTGGCAGCCCGAAGTGATAATTAGCTACAAAGTTACTGCAGAGTGACACCAGCTGAAAGTCGGTCAGTCTCCATAAGTCCCCATGTTTACATGTTTACAGCCTGGTACAAAAAACAGTCTTAGACAGTCTGTGGGAGGCGCTGTCCAGTCTATACTGTCAGTGAATACAATGGAACCAGCCATCCACACAGTGTGGAATGTGCCCGACAGAACAGCAACAATGTTTAATAACTGAGTCTGCAGGCCACTGTTACTATATACTTATTCTGACGTATTCCAGGAATTTCAGCGCGCTACTCCTCCCTCAGGTTTGGTCGCACATACACAAAAAAGGTATCAAAACGACCGGCTCGGCCAAGAATGGTGTGCTGTGACTTTTCTAAGAGTTTCACCAAACGGTTTTGCCAAAAATCACCAAAAACCACGCCAAAATTTACAATGGGTGTGTATTGGTAGAATGTTCCAGAGCTAGAGTGGGTGACATCATCGCTAGAGTGGAGAGGGAGAGAAACATCTGTCAAAAAATACATTTTCAAACGGCTCTCGTGGCCACAAATGTCACTCTACAGAAATAATTTATACATAGAAACGTAGGAAAATTCATGGGCTACGCAGAGATATCACTGCTGAAGCTGTCAGACTTATAGTTTTGGCGGGAGACGCACTGATGCGCCAGGATCACCCACCGACAGCCCCATCTACTCCCATGTAAACTGGAGAGGAGAAATTTCCCAAAGGAGCACGGGGCACCTGTTCTTTCTCTCTCTCCCCAGGTCACATTTTTTAACTTTAGACACTGAAATTCGGCATTCACATGGTCGACAAGATGAGGATGCTCACGGTCATTTGGGCTTTTTGATACGACCTACCGTTTGGCATTAGTGTCCACTAGTTGGAGGGGGTTCATTTAGAGATTTTCTGTGTCTCTCAGCAGTCACTCACACACAGACAGAGCACAGCTGCAGTTAATTGCTCTGACCTGCAGCTGACCCTGGTTGCTTGGCAACCTCAAGCCTGCCTTTGACTAACTGTATTGAAGTCTCTGTGCTGCTGCAGTGTCAATAATAATGTATGGGCGCGACATTTTATAGTTTATATTTTTGATCTTTTTATTTAAAGATTTGTGACATGAAACCAGTTTTCTGACACGTTCTTAATAATCTGACACACACACACACACACTATTGAAGGTGGAGGAGTGAACGTTAGCCGTCAGGTGAGACGTGCAGGTGTCGTCCAAACAGAAGTGAATGAGTAATCATGTGATCATTGTGAAACTCTGCTCTGAGCTGTGAAACAGGTGCAGCGTCTCCGGATAATAATAATAATAATAATCATGATGATCTTTGTGAATGTGAATGAACAGATTAACTTCCTCTCCTCGTCATGTTTGGAAGAAGCAGGTGCAAACACACACATCACACACACACACACATCACACACACACACACATCACACACACACACACATCACACACACACACACACACACACACACACATCACTGTTAGCAGAATAAAAGCTTCAATTCCCCGTCGCCTCATTAGCCAATAATGGCTCCGTTCCCTCTGAATGCCACAGCTGATTGGCTGACTCATCTCCGCTAATTCACTTTGTGCTAATGGAAAAGAGGAAGAGGAGGAAGAGGAAGTGTTCTTTTATCCAGGAAAACATAGAAACATCTCTCCGATGTCAGAAATCTGCACATTTTTGACACAAAGAGTCGTCGGCCGCGTGCCAGTTGGACGAGCATGAGCAGCGCTAACGGAGCCAGCAGCAGCGTTAGCAACCGTTACTATGGTAACAGCAAAAATCAAAGTAGTAGAAGAAGAAGTCATATTTTAGTCTGATAATCAGCTGAGAAGACGTGAAGACGACTCAGTGCTGAACCTTCACAAGAGATTCAAAACAAAAAGAGCTGCAGTCTGATGCTGACACACAACTGAACAGTCAGGGTTCTCACACAACTCTGTAGCTACCTAACATTAGCCTGATACCACTTGATGTCACCAATCAACTCAATCATAGAATGAAACCATAGCATCTTAGCATTAGCATTGTAGCATTAAAATCGCAGCATTAGCATTGTGTTGTTACAATTGTAGTGTTAGCAGCGTAACGTTAGCATCATAGCATTAGCATCGTAACCACACACACTTTGAATCTCTTCGTTGTGTTTCAGTGTTTACGTGCGTCATGACGTCCGTTAAATAATGATGTTATGTTGTGACAGCGTTGTGGTTACGTTCTGCTCCAACATGTCCTCCATCAGGACCTCCGTCAGCTGATCGACCTCCTCAGACCTGACAGAGACCTGAACACATCCTGAGCTCTGATTGGACAGCAGACTGTGTGTGTGTGTGTGTCTGTGTGTGTGTGTGTGTGTGTGGTGGGAGGTGCGGTCAGTGCAGCGTGTCTCCTCTCCCCTCAGGGCTGTTTGTTTTGGACGCTGAACAAAGAGCTACTGACACACACACACACACACACACACACACACACACGCCCATCCTCGTGGGACGCCCCCCTCCAGCTTCCTGTCGCCACGTTCTTTCTCAACACGCTGATGACATCACTCTCTCTCCGAGCCAATCGGCCGTCAGATCAGCTGATACAAAAACCAACTCTGATAGACTCCAGTACTAACGTTACCATGGCGACCGCCGCTACTACAACCAGACCTACCGAGTGTGTCGAGGACGCCATGACGACGAACACACTCACATGACTGCTGGGAGGTCAGAGGTCTGTACTGAAGGTTCTATACTGAAGGTTCTGGATCTGTACTGAAGGTTCTGGATCTGTACTGAAGGTTCTATACTGAAGGTTCTGGATCTGTACTGAAGGTTCTGGATCTGTACTGAAGGTTCTATACTGAAGGTTCTGGGTCTGTACTGAAGGTTCTATACTGAAGGTTCTGGATCTGTACTGAAGGTTCTGGATCTGTACTGAAGGTTCTGGATCTATACTGAAGGTTCTATACTGAAGGTTCTGGGTCTGTACTGAAGGTTCTATACTGAAGGTTCTGGATCTGTACTGAAGGTTCTGGATCTGTACTGAAGGTTCTATACTGAAGGTTCTGGGTCTGTACTGAAGGTTCTATACTGAAGGTTCTGGATCTGTACTGAAGGTTCTGGATCTGTACTGAAGGTTCTGGATCTATACTGAAGGTTCTATACTGAAGGTTCTGGGTCTGTACTGAAGGTTCTATACTGAAGGTTCTGGATCTGTACTGAAGGTTCTGGATCTGTACTGAAGGCTCTGGATCTTCCTGCAGGACTCAGAGTCGTAGCTCAGACCCGGTCCGTGGTGGTCCAGGCAGGTTTCAGTGTGAAGCTTCCAACTCGGCATGTCAACAGTCAGAGCTGATGTGATTCTGTTGTTAGAGGAGACAGACCGGGCCGAGGTCCAACAACACACTCTGCTGCTGCACAACACACACTGCCTCAAACTGGGCCAGATTCTGCTGTCGGGGTCAGGTTCTGTTAACTGGGTCCAACACAAATGGACCCAGATTCAACTTCAAACAAAGCGGACCGTTCAGAGACATGAGAGCGCCGCCGGGTCGGATTTAAAGGGACAGTACAACACTCTGCATGGAAGTCTGAGGTCTGCTCAACTGTGATTGGAGCACAGAGCGACAGGGGCGGGGCTTAAGAAGAGTCGATGTTTGAGCTGTTCACTAAAGCTGTCCGATAAGAAGAGTTACTCTGAGAGGAGAGTACAAGAAAAGTACTCGAGCCTCCTCCTCTAGGTGGAGAAGCAGGAGGAGGAGGAGGAGGAGGAGGAGGAAGAGGAGGAGGAGTGGGGGAAGAGGAGGAGGAAGAGGAGGAGGAGGAGGAAGAGGAAGAGGAAGAGGAGGAGGAGGAGGTGGAAGAGGAGGTGGAAGAGGAGGAGGAGGAGGTGGAAGAGAAGGAGGAGGAAGAGGAGGAGGTGGAAGAGGAGGAGGAGGAGGAGGAGGAGGAGGTGGAAGAGAAGGAGGAGGAAGAGGAGGAGGAAGAGGAGGAGGAAGAGGAGGAGGAGGAGGTGGAGGAGCAGCAGAGTGTGACAGACAGATAAAGTCAACATCAGGCTGAGTTCCGGCTTGTTGTTTCTTCTTCTGTCGTGGCGCAGCGAGCAGCCTCCATGTGAAATGAATCAGACGGCTCCACGCCGCACACACTATGAATTATGGGACGTTTCCTGCAGTCACTGAACCACAGAGACAGACTGTCGAGGGCGAGGGTTCAATTCCCCGTGTGACCAGAGCAAGGCACGTTTATTTAGAACAAAACAAAAAGAGCTGCAGTCTGATGCTGACACAGCATTCACAGGATTCTGGGAAATACTCTGATTACTTTAAATATAGTGTGTTGTGTTCAGAGGAAAGGTCAGCATGGGGTTAGCCTAGCTTAGCATAAAGACTGGAGGCAGAGGGAAACAGCTAGCCTGGCTCCAAGAATACAGCTACCAACATCTGGGTGGATTTAAAGTCGCAGTCTTCACGTGTTTCCAGGACGTAGCTAACAGCAGCCAATAGCGAGTGAGCGCTACACCTCCACCGCTATGCAGATTCAGTTAGCAGCAGCTAGATAGCATTTAGCTACTTATCAGTTGAATATTTTGTCTTTGTTCTGTATTAAATAAGAAATGTCTTTTCACTGATGTTGGCGTGACGACGTGTTTCTGCTTCACTATCTTTGACCTCGACGACAAACCCGCTTACACGTTTAAACGACCATGAAATCGTCTTTGTGTGGCAGAAATCCAGCCGGGAATCCCCTCCAACAGTTCACACACAGCGACTGTCTGTGTGTGATGAGTTATGATTGCTCCTCACGTCAGTTTGTGTCCAACAATCAGATGATTCAATTTCAAAATTACGATAAGAGATAAACAAATAAAGCAGCCCTGACGTTGAAATCTTCTGTGTTTTATCGAGTCTTTGAAGGCACCGTGCCTCGTTCAGGGGAGCGCTAACACTCAGCAGCCTTTCTACGTGTTTCTGTGACGGACAGACTCTCTCTGTTTTTAGTCAAATTACCAATTAACCGTCTCCTCCTTAATTTAATTCATTAGAGTCGGACCTCTCGTCCAATCACAGCAGCCCAGTTAGAAACTACTGGAATGTTTTAATGGAGACGAAGACGTGAACGTTTACTGACCTGAAACCAGCCGGTAAGAACAGGCAGAGCAGCTTTAAACATAAAGAGAGACTGAAGAATGGATATTATTCATGAACTGTTCATGGAGATGATGATGATGTTTACACAACATGGAGGATTTATCGCTCGTACATCTCAATGAAATATCTGCTGCATCAGGAGCCTGTGCAGTAAAATAAACTGCTGCCAACTGTAGCTGCTGTTAGCTAATGTTAGCTCAGTTTGTTAGCTGCTGTTAGCTATCAGTTTGTTAGCTGGGCTGTGAGCTCAGAGCACCGGGAAGAAGAAGAAGAAGAAGAAGAAGAAGAAGAAGAAGAAGAGGTTTACAGGCCCAGCAGTCAGCAGCTTCTATGGACATAATGGCAGAGGAGAAGAGAGTGAAGAGGACGCTGACGGAGGAAGCTAAGAAGAGAAAAGGAGAGAGTGACAGAGCAAGAAGCCGCCGGACAAGAGTAAATCTGGGACTGACTTTTAGTGGTTGGTGAGAGCTTGGTGAAATAAAAGGCTGAAAGACAGACGCCGAGCTGGGCTGACTGCTGTTGGACTAGTCAGTAATATTAGCTGGCTGCTGTGTCTGCTGTTGGTGACCTTGTTGATGATTCTGTAGTTTTGTATCATTTATATCTGTATTCATGTTTTTCCTGATGTATCTGCTCTCAGTGACGGTTTGAAAATGATTATTTGTAATTTAATGTTGGAGAAGATGAAAAATGTTTGAGCAGCTCAGAGAGCAGAGGAGGAGGAGGAGGAGGAGGAGGAGGCTTCACTAAACATAGAACGAGTGTTCTCCGCCAACATCTACAACCAAACCCAGCGTTCTCCACCAGTGTGCTGTGTTCACAGACTACACCTCCGGCTCTTCCTCCATGCGTCGCTCTGAGGTCAGCTTTCAGAGGAATATCTCTGCATGTCCATGAATATTAAAGCGGCAGCTGTGTGGGAGGAGAGGTGAGCGGGTGACCGCCGAGAGGATTCATTCACATCGCCCAGCCTCCATCTTTTTACTTTCCAGCCAATTAAAATTCACCGTTCATGCGGCTGGAGATGGAGATGATTGTGAGGTCAGATGTGGAAGCAGAGAAGAGCTCGTTTAAATGCATCTTTTAATTTTAATGACTGCTGAAGTCGATTAATGTGTCTGTGTGCAGATCATCGTGTTTCCTGACGGACCAATCAGATTCATCGTTTACATCAAACTGACCTTTAAACCAATCGAATCAAAGCAAACGTCTGTTTAAGATCAAACTTCTTCAGATTCAAGTTTTTGACATTAACATTAGTCTGCTGTCTAACGTTAGCCTGCTGTCTAACGTTAGCCTGCTGTTTAACGTTAGCCTGCTTGCTGTTTAACGTTAGCCTGCTGTTTAACGTTAGCCTGCTGTTTAACGTTAGCCTGCTTGCTGTTTAACGTTAGCCTGCTGTCTAACGTTAGCCTGCTGTCTAACGTTAGCCTGCTTGCTGTTTAACGTTAGCCTGCTGTCTAACGTTAGCCTGCTTGCTGTTTAACGTTAGCCTGCTGTCTAACGTTAGCCTGCTGTTTGTTTGTGACAGTAAGTCATGTTAAAGACTCGTTCAGGACTGACTGTGTGTGTTTAATTCACACTCTGGAGGAATGTGTGTCAGTGCTGAATCCTCCTGAGAGGAGAGAGTCTGAGACTGAGACTGTGAGTCTGAGAGACTGAGAGACTGAGACTGTGAGTCTGTGAGACTGAGAGACTGAGACTGTGAGTCTGAGAGACTGAGAGACTGAGACTGTGAGTCTGTGAGACTGAGAGACTGAGACTGTGAGTCTGTGAGACTGAGAGACTGAGACTGTGAGTCTGTGAGACTGAGACTGTCAGTCTGAGAGACTGTCCTGCAGGCAGACGTCGAGTCTTTATCCGACAAGACACTGAACAGACTCTGTGCTGCTAAGTAGGACATTTCTCTGACAGAGAGAGTGTGAGACGATTTTACAGCTTCAGATGAGAACGCCACCACTGTCTGTCTGTCTGCCTGCCTGTCTGTCTGCCTGCCTGTCTGCCTGTCTGCCTGCCTGTCTGCCTGCCTGTCTGTCTGCCTGCCTGTCTGTAGGTCGGACTAAGGTGTTTACAAGCATTTTAAAAGTCCGAACTATGTCTGATACGATCAGAAATTCAAATTTTTTGCTGCATGTAAACGTACTGACTGTTTACTGAGCACAACTACAGGTAAACTACAGATGAACTACAAGTAAACTACAGGTGAACTACAGGTGAACTCATTTTAAATATGAATGATTCATTTTCTGTCTGAATAGAAACAATAGAAAATATCAAAGAGCCAAGAAACATTTAAAACATTTAAAAACATTTAAAACATTTTAAACATTTTAAAACATTTAAAAACATTTTAAACATTTAAAACATTTTAAAACATTTTAAAACATTTTAAACATTTAAAACATTTTAAATTATTTTAAACATTTTAAAACATTTAAAACATTTTAAATTATTTTAAACATTTTAAAACATTTTAAACATTTAAAACATTTTAAAACATTTTAAACATTTTAAATTATTTTAAACATTTTAAAACATTTAAAACATTTTAAACATTTTAAATTATTTTAAACATTTTAAATTATTTTAAACATTTTAAAACATTTAAAACATTTTAAACATTTTAAAACATTTTAAACATTTTAAATTATTTTAAACATTTTAAAACATTTAAAACATTTTAAACATTTTAAAACATTTAAAACATTTTAAACATTTTAAAACATTTTAAACATTTTAAAACATTTTAAAACATTTTAAACATTCAGCAGCAAAAACTCTTTTTAACTCTTAACAGAAAAATTCACTCAACAAAACAAAAAATCATTTCTTCTTTCACAGCAGCCCAAAAACAGCAAATAGCAGAATCAACAATTCAACCAGCAGCATCTCCATCATCCATCCCTCCATCATCCATCCTCCATCATCCATCCTCCATCATCCATCCCTCCATCATCCGTCCATCCTACCTTCTTCAGCTGTCCGCTCCGGGTTCCCACGAACACCACCGTGTGTTCTCCGTAGGTGTAGGCAGCCACGGCGCCCATTCCCTCGGTCCGGTCCTCATACAGTGGAGAGCCCTCGATGACTCTCAGGCCTCCGAGCGGCTGGTTCAACACCAGACCACAGAAATCATCTCCGATCTGCTTCGGCTGTGGAGAGAGGACGGAGACGTTACGGAGACAGACTGAAGAAAGGACTAACAGACTGATGAACCCGTGCTAACAGTCTGTCCTGTTTCCTCGAGTTAATACAAAACAGAATAAGTCAAATAAAATGCACAGAACACAAACACAACACGAAGTCATTAAAAACACACTTCATCTCATCGATGAGTGTTTCATAAAGAAACTCTGCTGGGTTTTTAATCACATTCCAGTTATTGTAGAAATAAACAGACTGTCATATACTGTAAACTGTGCAGAGCACGCTGCATTTCAAATCTAAAGACTAAAGAAACTTGTTCAACTTGAACAGAAATATAAAAATCTGCTTCTGTGGAACTGCTGGAGAGTCTGGACATTTTATATGTTGCTGACTGAAAGTTAGCTCACAGCTAACGTCTGTACAATCAGTACTTTGACTGTTTGACAACATTTAGTTCAGGGTCAGTAAGAACACACTATAACATCACGACAACATCAATATAACATCATTATAACATCACAACAACATCACTATAACATCACTATAACATCACGACAACATCACTATAACATCACTATAACATCACTAAAACATCACTAAAACATCACGACAACATCACTAAAACATCACTAAAACATCACTATAACATCACTATAACATCACGACAACATCACTATAACATCACTAAAACATCACTATAACATCACTATAACATCACGACAACATCACTATAACATCACTAAAACATCACGACAACATCACTATAACATCACTAAAACATCACTATAACATCACTATAACATCACGACAACATCACTATAACATCACTAAAACATCACTAAAACATCACGACAACATCACTATAACATCACTAAAACATCACTATAACATCACGACAACATCACTAAAACATCACTAAAACATCACGACAACATCACTATAACATCACTATAACATCACTAAAACATCACTATAACATCACTATAACATCACGACAACATCACTAAAACATCACTATAACATCACGACAACATCACTAAAACATCATGACAACATCACTATAACATCACTAAAACATCACTATAACATCACGACAACATCACTATAACATCACGACAACATCACTATAACATCACTGACATCACGACAACATCACTATAACATCACGACAACATCACTATAACATCACTATAACATCACTATAGCATCACTATAACATCACTATAACATCAGGACAACATCACGACAACATCACTATAACATCACTATAACATCACTATAACATCAGGACAACATCACTATAACATCACTATAACATCACGACAACATCACTAAAACATCACTATAACATCACGACAACATCACTATAACATCAGGACAACATCACTATAGCATCACTATAACATCACTATAACATCACTATAACATCACTATAGCATCACTATAACATCACTGACATCACGACAACATCACGACAACATCACTATAACATCACTATAACATCACTATAACATCACTATAACATCACGACAACATCACTATAACATCACTACAACATCACGACAACATCACTATAACATCACTATAACATCACGACAACATCACGACAACATCACTATAACATCACTACAACATCACTATAACATCACTACAACATCACTATAACATCACGACAACATCACTATAACATCACGACAACATCACGACAACATCACTATAACATCACTATAACATCACGACAACATCACGACAACATCACTATAACATCACTATAACATCACGACAACATCACGACAACATCACTATAACATCACTACAACATCACTATAACATCACTATAACATCACGACAACATCACTATAACATCACTATAACATCACTGACATCACGACAACATCACTATAACATCACTACAACATCACTATAACATCACTATAACATCACGACAACATCACTATAACATCAGGACAACATCACTATAGCATCACTATAACATCACTATAACATCACTATAACATCACTATAGCATCACTATAACATCACTGACATCACGACAACATCACGACAACATCACTATAACATCACTATAACATCACGACAACATCACTATAACATCACTACAACATCACGACAACATCACTATAACATCACTATAACATCACGACAACATCACGACAACATCACTATAACATCACTACAACATCACTATAACATCACGACAACATCACTATAACATCACTAAAACATCACTATAACATCACTATAACATCACGACAACATCACTAAAACATCATGACAACATCACTATAACATCACTAAAACATCACTATAACATCACGACAACATCACTATAACATCACGACAACATCACTATAACATCACTGACATCACGACAACATCACTATAACATCACGACAACATCACTATAACATCACTATAACATCACTATAGCATCACTATAACATCACTATAACATCAGGACAACATCACGACAACATCACTATAACATCACTATAACATCACTATAACATCAGGACAACATCACTATAACATCACTATAACATCACGACAACATCACTAAAACATCACTATAACATCACGACAACATCACTATAACATCAGGACAACATCACTATAGCATCACTATAACATCACTATAACATCACTATAACATCACTATAGCATCACTATAACATCACTGACATCACGACAACATCACGACAACATCACTATAACATCACTATAACATCACTATAACATCACTATAACATCACTGACATCACGACAACATCACTATAACATCACGACAACATCACTATAACATCACTATAACATCACTATAGCATCACTATAACATCACTATAACATCAGGACAACATCACGACAACATCACTATAACATCACTATAACATCACTATAACATCAGGACAACATCACTATAACATCACTATAACATCACGACAACATCACTAAAACATCACTATAACATCACGACAACATCACTATAACATCAGGACAACATCACTATAGCATCACTATAACATCACTATAACATCACTATAACATCACTATAGCATCACTATAACATCACTGACATCACGACAACATCACGACAACATCACTATAACATCACTATAACATCACTATAACATCACTATAACATCACGACAACATCACTATAACATCACTACAACATCACGACAACATCACTATAACATCACTATAACATCACGACAACATCACGACAACATCACTATAACATCACTACAACATCACTATAACATCACGACAACATCACTATAACATCACTACAACATCACGACAACATCACTATAACATCACTATAACATCACGACAACATCACGACAACATCACTATAACATCACTATAACATCACGACAACATCACTATAACATCACTACAACATCACTACAACATCACTATAACATCACGACAACATCACTATAACATCACTATAACATCACTGACATCACGACAACATCACTATAACATCACTACAACATCACTACAACATCACTATAACATCACTATAACATCACGACAACATCACTATAACATCAGGACAACATCACTATAGCATCACTATAACATCACTATAACATCACTATAGCATCACTATAACATCACTGACATCACGACAACATCACGACAACATCACTATAACATCACTATAACATCACTATAACATCACGACAACATCACTATAACATCACTACAACATCACGACAACATCACTATAACATCACTATAACATCACGACAACATCACGACAACATCACTATAACATCACTACAACATCACTATAACATCACGACAACATCACTATAACATCACTACAACATTACGACAACATCACTATAACATCACTATAACATCACGACAACATCACGACAACATCACTATAACATCACTATAACATCACGACAACATCACGACAACATCACTATAACATCACTACAACATCACTATAACATCACTACAACATCACTATAACATCACTATAACATCACGACAACATCACGACAACATCACTGACATCACGACAACATCACTATAACATCACTACAACATCACTATAACATCACTATAACATCACGACAACATCACTATAACATCACTGACATCACGACAACATCACTATAACATCACGACAACATCACTATAACATCACTGACATCACGACAACATCACTATAACATCACTACAACATCACTATAACATCACTATAACATCACTATAACATCACGACAACATCACTATAACATCACTATAACATCACGACAACATCACTATAACATCACTGACATCACGACAACATCACGGCAACATCACGGCAACATCACTATAACATCACGACAACATCACTATGACATCACGACAACATCACTATGACATCACGACAACATCACGACAACATCATGATAATGTCACGATGACATCACGACAACATCACGACAACATCACTATAACATCACGACAACATCACTATAACATCACAACAACATCACTATGACATCACGACAAGATCACGACAACATCACTATAACATCACGACAACATCATGATAATGTCACGATGACATCACTATAACATCACGACAACATCATGATAACGTCACGATGACATCATGGTGACATCACTGTGTGACTGACTGAGAAGGCTGCGAGTCGTAGCTACATGTTAACTAAACTACCTAAGTATGCTACATACTGTCTGGTCTCGGCCTGGTCTTGACTACAACACTGGCATGCAGATCCAGATTTATAAAACTTGTGTCACTGTCCAAATATTTCCAGACGTTGAACAAAGAAGCGGCTCAAACAGGCTCGGCAGCTTTAAACGGACCACAGACCGACTGTTGTACCGGTCCACGGTCCCCACATGGTAACATAGACAAACTGACTGATTTAAATGTCAGTGAGGTCGTCTGTAGTCGTGTTTCATATGTGTGAGTGTATAGAAACAGGGCGGAGCGGGTTATTACAGGGTCCACACACACACACACACACACACACACACACACAGAGGTTAGCTAACACCCTGTCATTAGCGGGTTCAGGCCTCGATGCATCACAGCAGCAGAACAGGGCGGAAACACAGAAATGTTGGTTTAACTGGACTTCTGAGGACTCCGATCAGCTGATTTGTGAATTTCAGTCTATTTAAAACGTTTGTGTCGTTTGTTACTGAGTGAACGTCCCGTTCTCGTAACATCATCTGTCTTTAGAAACAGTAAAATGACACTCACACATGATGGAGGACAGACAGACAGAAAGAATGAAGTCTGATCTCTGTTTGGTTTCTGCTGATCTGCAGTCAGATCTTCTGTTTCCATGAACGCTGATTAAATATGAATCTCATTGATAAATCAGCTATCAGTTCAGATTATTGATCTGATATGAATAAAAGCTGAGCGGCTCACACACAACTTTAATTAGTGACAGCTGATGCAGACGTTTGTCACCTGAACAGGTGAAACACAGTAAGTGCAGTAAAGACACAGTAGAGTACAGTAAAGACACACAGAGTGCAGTAAAGACACACAGTAGAGTGCAGTAAAGACACACAGAGTGCAGTAAAGACACACAGTAGAGTACAGTAAAGACACACAGAGTGCAGTAAAGACACACAGTAGAGTGCAGTAAAGACACACAGAGTGCAGTAAAGACACAGTAGAGTGCAGTAAAGACACAGTAGAGTGCAGTAAAGACACAGTAGAGTGCAGTAAAGACACACAGTAGAGTGCAGTAAAGACACAGTAGAGTACAGTAAAGACACAGTAGAGTACAGTAAAGACACAGTAGAGTTCAGTAAAGACACACAGAGTGCAGTAAAGACACACAGTAGAGTACAGTAAAGACACACAGAGTGCAGTAAAGACACACAGAGTGCAGTAAAGACACACAGTAGAGTACAGTAAAGACACAGTAGAGTACAGTAAAGACACACAGTAGAGTGCAGTAAAGACACACAGTAGAGTGCAGTAAAGACACACAGAGTGCAGTAAAGACACACAGAGTGCAGTAAAGACACACAGTAGAGTGCAGTAAAGACACACAGAGTGCAGTAAAGACACACAGTAGAGTACAGTAAAGACACACAGAGTGCAGTAAAGACACACAGAGTGCAGTAAAGACACACAGTAGAGTACAGTAAAGACACACAGAGTGCAGTAAAGACACACAGTAGAGTACAGTAAAGACACACAGAGTGCAGTAAAGACACACAGTAGAGTGCAGTAAAGACACACAGTAGAGTGCAGTAAAGACACACAGAGTGCAGTAAAGACACACAGTAGAGTGCAGTAAAGACACACAGTAGAGTTCAGTAAAGACACACAGTAGAGTGCAGTAAAGACACACAGAGTGCAGTAAAGACACACAGTAGAGTACAGTAAAGACACACAGTAGAGTGCAGTAAAGACACAGTAGAGTGCAGTAAAGACACAGTCGAGTTTAGTAAAGACACACAGTAGAGTGCAGTAAAGACACAGTAGAGTACAGTAAAGACACAGTAGAGTACAGTAAAGACACAGTAGAGTTCAGTAAAGACACACAGTAGAGTGCAGTAAAGACGCAGTAGAGTACAGTAAAGACACAGTAGAGTACAGTAAAGACACAGTAGAGTTCAGTAAATACACACAGTAGAGTACAGTAAATACGCAGTGGAGTACAGTAAAGACACACAGTAGAGTACAGTAAAGACGCAGTAGAGTACAGTAAAGACACAGTAGAGTGCAGTAAAGACACAGTAGAGTGCAGTAAAGACACAGTAGAGTGCAGTAAAGACACACAGTAGAATTTGGGGCAGCAGGCGTGGACTTGGCTCTGTGGTTGGAGTTGGTTGGAGCTGGTATCTGGACCGGTGCCAGTCCAGAACTGAAGCAGTGAACCGGACCAGCCTGACATATTTAAGACTCGCTCATATTGAAACAATGTTCAGCTGCTCCAGGCAGACAGACACTGACGTACTCAGAGTACTCAGATTACTCTGAGTAATCAGAGTACTCAATACTCTGATTACTCAGAGTACTCTGTGTGAGGACGTTCATCATGTTACTCTCAGTGATGAACGACACGGAAACATGTTCTGACTCACAGGAGGTGACACGGTTCAACGAGGACACACACACCTGAACACACACACACACACACACACACACACACAGGACAGACTGTTACATGTTGTGCAGACAGGCGACCTGCTGGTGACGCTTAATGAAAAACAAGAAACACACAAACACTTTACATCACTCACACACACACACACACACACACACCCCACTGTTTTTGATAAAAGAATGAGGTCAGAGCGTGGACACACTGGCCCCGCCTCCTCTGTCTCTCTCTCTCACACATACACAGTAACACATGCACACACACATACAGTAACACACGGGTCATTAGCTCATATTTCATCACTCTGGTCAGCGTGTGTCTGATTAGCTGTGATTGGTTGGTTCGTTAGCTGGTTGGTCAGTCAGATGGCTGGTTGCCGTGGGCAACCCCACAGCCCCCCCACAGCCCCCCCCCCACCCCTTTCCCAAATCCAAACCCGGCCCCCGGACTCGGATCCTGGCGGGATTCCCTGCCCGGTTGCCATGGTTACCACTGCAGGCCATTACCGCCATGAATAAGAACATCGTCTACCCCCGACCTGAAATAACCCCGCTGCAGACAGACAGACAGTAAAGGTGTGTGTGTGTGTGTGTGTGTGTGTGTGTTGCAGCCTCAGGGCAGCCTCTGGCCTGATGATGTTCAGTATTCTCGGTGGAAAACGAACAAAGAATTGAAGAAAGTGAGACAGAAAGACGAGCTGCTCCTCGTTTAGCGGCTGAAGCTGCACGACGTGAACGTTAACGACTGATTCATTAACACACCTGACGAGAGTTCAGCGTGTTCACGTCAAAACCTGTGCACCTTTACAGTTATCTATCATTACACCAACATGTTGATCACCACCTGAGATTAGACTGAGCGAGCTAATCACACATAGCATCACATCACAGATATCACAGCCTAACCACGTGCTAAAGTAGCTAACCGCTAATTAGCTGCTGCTGCTAACTGAATCTGCCGTTAGCATGCTAACAGAACCGGGCTCAGCAGCTGGACCGGACCGGGTTGGAGCACAGCCTCTGAGACCAACAGGGAATAACGTGACACTACCGAGGTGATTTACAGACTTCATGATGGAAACATTGCTAAGTAGTGAAGCGCTAACTGTGGTTAGCTCGGTCAGCCGTGTAGCTAACTGAACTGACTCAGCCCGAACTCAGATTGAACTCAAACGTTTTCTCACCGTGTGGATGCAGGGCAGCTCCTTGTTGAGTAACCACGGTAGCGAGAGTCGTCCCTCCCCGCGGTAACAGGAGCGAATCCTCTCTCTCATGGCCAGGTTGATGTCGTGGAGGGTAAACAGACAGAGGACGGTCTCTCTGGGAGGGTTAGAGCGATTCTTCTGACCCTGAAAACGGAAACACAAGCAGAGTCTGAGAGGTGCTGGTTCAAACCCTGAAGCAAGGCACTGCCACCGACCAATCAGTAACATCAGAGTAAGATGCTGAAGGTCAATCACCTGTGAGAAGACGACGAAGAGGACGTCGTCGTCCTCGGACAGGCCGAGCGCATGGGCCAGCCGCCGCCCTGGCTTCTGTTTGTAGGCGGCCTGAACCAGTCGGTACTCGACGCCGTCCTTGGTGCAGCCCAGAGGAAACTCCACGTACGAGTAAAACTCTGTGTCGTTGGAGCACATCCGGACGATCTTTGAGGTGAAGAACTTCTCTCCCCCGGCGTCCATCTGCGTCAGCTGCGTGTCCAGCTGCAACGTCAGGAAGTAAACGTAGGTGCGGCTGGAGAAGCCGTAGACGTAGTAGATGTCGAAGGCCGGGTAGAGGGACAGCGTGTCTGACGGGATCTTGATCTGTGAGGAGACAAACTCGTCCTGGTAAACCAGCGAGAACATGCTGACGCTCTCCTCGTCTGCCACCAGCTTCCTGCTGGACAGCGTGGGGAAGTACTCCGACTTCCCATCAATGGCGGCGCCGATGAACAGGCGACTGCCGCCCTTCAACGGCTTCTTCCTCTTTGGGTCGGCCGTCCAGTCGTCCTCACCAACAACCACACCTGGAGAGGAGGAAGAGCACATTCATGACACTTACAGGTGACATCATCAATATGAACGCTCCATCTGAATGAACCAATCAGGAACATACAACCTTTTTTCTATAGCGGGAATTTAACGAGCGATTTTAGTCCCTGTTTATCTGGAATACGAGAACGTTTGTGACCAGGTCGGACCGCGATCAAGACCGAGAGCCTAATGTTCCAGGTTCTTTCAAGGCTCTGCAGCACTGTGGCTGCAGAGCTTTTGATTGGCCTTGAAAGGCATCCAATCAAAAGCTCTGCAGCTGTACACAATGAAAACATAAAAACTTCAGGACTTTCTTGAAGACATTTTCAGTCCTGAAATCCTTTTCCAGTCAGTTCAACAACCATCTACACCATGTGACCTTCAGGGCAGGGTGAGTCAATGACCCACAGGTGTCCTTAACGACCCACAGGTGACCTTAACGACCCACACCTGTACTCAGGTGACTTCAACGACCCACAGGTGACCTTAACGACCCACACCTGTACTCAGGTGACTTCAACGACTCACAGGTGACCTTAACGACCCACACCTGTACTCAGGTGACTTCAACGACCCACAGGTGACCTTAACGACCCACACCTGTACTCAGGTGACTTCAACGACCCACAGGTGACCTTAACGACCCACACCTGTACTCAGGTGACTTCAACGACCAACTGGATGGAGGGGTGTGTCCTTGAGTCTCAGAGGTAAATACTTAGGACTCCCCACCAGCAGTTGGAACTGGATGAAGTCCAGTTGACGACACAGTTGCCCATTTTGGGCCACCTAACAGCTTCAGCCTGAGCATGTGAACTGGAGCTGACACGTCTGACGTGTCTGTTGGTGCGTACAGTCATACATGTTGATGCTCCACATGGACTCTGAAGGTATATTTGGGCTCAAAGGTGAAAGAAAAGTAAGAACAGCAGTACCACACGTCGTGTCCTGCACCTGCTGACTTCACCTGGATCCCAAAAACACGCTGTTTATTAATATTTAAGTAATCCTCATATATGACAGCACGAAGTGACGTCTGATCAGAGAACTCGTCCCTCCGTCCTGTTACAGCGCTCTGCTATGAGCTGTGTTGACACAGTGTGGCTGTCAATCATCGACAGTCTTCATCCGTTTTTTTTGTTCAAACTAAAAAAACTACGGCAGCTGATTCAGAACAAAAACCTGCAAAACATTCTGACGCCCTGACACATGATTGACACCTGCAGGTTGAGAGGAAACACGACAGTTTTGTTTCTCTGTTCTGGCATCAAAATTACCAAAAACTCTGACATGATAGCAGCAAAACATCTGCTCGACGCCTCGGAGTGTAAACCTGCAGCGAGCAGACAGCTCCGACAGAACTGTGTGTTCATGACACGATTCATAGAAACTAACTGAAGAATGACAAACTGCTCATTTAACAAGCCTGATCGTTGTTTGGACCATCAGGAAACATAAGTCACCTTAACCATTAACAACAGGATATGTTTAGCCTAGCTTAGCACAAAGGCTGGAAGTAGGGGGAAACTGTTAGCGTAACTCCACCAAAGGTGAAGAAATACGACTGTCAACAACTTCAAGGATGTCTGTTTACATGTGGCATCAATGTTAGTCAATCCATCGTGTTCAGCTTGTTGAGGTATGAGCAAAGGTTAGCTTACCTGCCATCCCATCAGCCTCTCTGGCTCCGGACAGGTAGTGCTCTTTGCGATGATGCGGCTCTCCCAGTTTGAAGAGGTCGTCCAGTTTGAGGAACTGACAGACGCCCTGCCAGATGGAGCCGCACGCCACCAGTCTGTTCCCAGTATAATCCACCAGTAAGAGCTTATTCACGTTATCTGACGACTCCAGCCTGAGAGCAGACAGACAGGTGAGTGTTAGACAGGAAGACAGGTGAGTCAGCACAAAGACAGGCGTGAGGACAGACAGGTGTACCGACCTGTGAGCGCAGGCCCTGACGCTGGGCGGAGGGTAACACTTGGCGTTGTCCTCCACAGGTCCGGTCATGTGACTCCTCAGCTCCGTCAGATTGGCCGACAGCTTCAGCACTCGGTTGACAGCGCCGACGAACACCACGCCCGTCCTCCGGTGGACCGTCAGGTGGGTGAGGGAGGTGTCGAACGCTCGGTACACCACCTGACCCGACGCCGCGGAGGGAGGAGGAGGAGCAGCCGGGGCAGAGAGGAGGGGGGTGGAGAGGAGGAGGAGGAGGGAGAGGGGGAGGAAGAGGAGAAGAGAGGAAGAGGAGGAGGGGGAGGAGGGGAGCATGGTGGATAGAGAGAGGAGGAGGAGGAGGAGAGGATGGAGGGATGGAGGAGGAGAGGAGGGGAGGAGGAGGAGAGAAGAGCTGACTGCAGGTCTGATGAAGAGTCAGCTTCAATCGGTCATGACTGGAGAGAGAGAGAGAGAGAGAGAGACAGAGAGAGAGACAGTTAGCTACAGGAACATAACAACATAATAAGTCATGTTTGTTAGCTGCTGTTAGCTAATGTTAGCTCAGTTTGTTAGCCGGACTGTGAGCTCAGAGCACTGGGGGAGTGTTAGAGTTTGGACCACAGGAGGTTTGGACCACCGGGAAGAAGAAGAAGAAGAAGAAGAAGAAGAAGAAGAAGAAGAAGAAGAAGTTTACAGGCCCGGAATGCTGACGGGGAGCGGAGCCGGTGTCGTGCCAGAACTGGAGCTGGATCAGACAGAGAGTATCATGGATCACGTTAGCTGCTAAGCTCATTTGGAAAGCTATAAATAACACATCCACTCAGAGTGTTTTTTCACGATAACATTAGCGAGCATCAAGCTAATGTTAACGACGCTGCATGTGTTCAACCACCTCGCAACGACTGACGACAGACAACTTCCAGCCAGTCTGCATGACGTTTCTACCCAAGGCTGGATTTTGTTACGTTAGCTTTCTTGCACAAATTACTAGCTAGCTAATGTATCAAAATATGCCAGCTGAACCACAACATGACAAAATATCTCACGTTTTACAGTAACGTTAGCTTTGACTTTGGTTGTGGGTGTCAGCCGTTTGTTGATGTTAGCTCATGCAATGTAACCGGGCTCAGCAGCTTCTATGGACATAATGGCAGAGGAGAAGAGAGTGAAGAGGACGCTGACGGAGGAAGCTAAGAAGAGAAAAGGAGAGAGTGAGCGAGCAAGAAGCCGCCGGACAAGAGTAAATCTGGGACTGACTTTTAGTGGTTGGTGAGAGCTTGGTGAAATAAAAGGCTGAAAGACAGACGCCGAGCTGGGCTGACTGCTGTTGGACTAGTCAGTAATATTAGCTGGCTGCTATAGGTTCTGGTTCTGGTTCTGGTTCTGGGCTGCTGTGCCTTCTGTTTGTGTGATTGATTGAAATCAGGTTGAATAATCTGCAGCAGCGTTCATGTTCAGTCGTGTTGAGTCTGACTCTGTCCTTCACCTTCAGTCTGACGAGGAGACCTATTTATAAGAAGCTCTCTATCACAGGATTCACCTGAAAGCAGCGAGAGTAGATTATCTGAGTGTGTGTGTGTGTGTGTGTGTGTGTGTGTGCGTGTGTGTGGTATTGATCTGTTTCCGTCTGTCTTCTCACTGATTCTCTCATAAAGCTTCAGCAGCTCCAGTAACACTGAGCTCGATGGAAACTTCACTCTCATCCTGGCAGCCATTTCTACTCCGTTTACGTTTGACTGACAGGTCTGATTATACACACACACACACACGGCATCAATAATGTCTCCCTGTGAATCGTCGGTTTAATCCTAATCTCTCCAGTCGTGCCGTGAACGACACAAAATGGAGGCTTCCCTCCTCCTCGTCGTTTCTGGTCGTCGGCTGCAGGTTCTGCATTAAAATGCCTCCTGTGTGTGTGTGTGTGTGTGTGTGTGTTCGTCCCGCTGGGAATTGAACCCTCGACTGTAGCGGCTTCGTATCGTGCTTCTGGTGTTGAGCTCAGACGTTGAATCAATAACAGAGAATCTGAGAAAGTGGATGTGGAAACAAACACAGATCAGGTCGTCCTCCGTCAGAGCTGCGTTCACTGTCACTTCTCGTCTGCTGTTAGGTTTTTATCTTGATGCTGCGTTCAGGGTCACTGGTTATAACAAACACACACTAACACACACTGTACGTTACTTCTGCAGCTCTGCAAACAAGCTCGCTGTGTTTAACCTGTCATTACACACAAACAGTGGAAACTTTCCATCTCTACGTGACATGTGACCTCGACGTTCACAAGAACTACAAGTGTCAACAAACTGACGGTAAAATGGCCGCCAAACCTCACAGACAGCCGAGCAGAACATGATGCAGGAGAACGTCCAGGAGAACATCTGTAAGGACCGGACAGCCGGAGACAAAGTGTTCTTCAGTTTGTCTTTCTGGAGCGCCGTGGATCACGTTAGCTGCTAAACTCCGAGCTGGGCTGACTGCTGTCGGACTAGTCAGTAATATCAGCTGGCTGCTGTGTCTGCTGTTGGTGACCTCGTTGATGCTGATGAAGCTGTCATCTGGCTGTAGATGACTGATGGTTGCAGCTGCAGAGAAAGTTGATCAAACTGATTTTGAACAGCCGTCCTCTCAAACAAACTGCTGCGTCTCGTTAATTACGCCATCAGTTTGTAATTTACACTCAATAAATGGAAGAAGACTTCAGACAGCAGTGGAGGTCTGAGCTGCTCCCAGCAGCAGCTTCATTAATACATCTGAAGAAGAACAAAGTGCTGTGACGGGTAGAAAGCGTCCACGTGCTGACTGCTGAGCTCAGATGAAGTCATGTGGTTCACAAACATGGAGGCGAGGACGCTCTCTGAACGGACGGATAATAAAGTTTTTACTACAGCAGCACCGAGGTACGGCAAGCCGAGTGCAACAATTAACCCTGTGACACACACACGCACGCTCAGAAACACACACACTCATGAACACAAAGAGGCAGTGAAAGATCAGCACATTAGTTAATTAGCCTGCTGAGCTGAGGGGGAGCCCGGAGAGGAGAGGTCGACAGATGGACCAGAGAAAGTGTGTGTGTGTGTGGACACGTTTTACGGATGATGTGGGGACATAAGTCACATAAAACAGTCACACTGTGAGGACCTGCCGTCCTTTGGGGGACAAACTCAGGTCCCCATAAAGAAAATCATTAAACGTCAGGGCGAAGACTTGGATTAAGGTTAGGAGAAGGTTAGATGAAGGTTAGGAGAAGGTTAGATGAAGGATAGGAGAAGGTTAGATGAAGGTTGGGAGAAGGTTAGATGAAGGTTAGTCTGACAGAAATGAATGTAAGTCCACGTAGCGTCCTCTGAAGTGATGGAAACCTGATGGTGTGTGTGCAGACAACAGACAGCTGGGCAGACAGAGGAGACGGATCGAGTTTCTTTAACTGGACTACGATTTCACTCGACCATCCATCACCCTGTTAAACCACAGACTGTGTGTGTGTGTGTGTGTGTGTGTGTGTGTGTGTGTGTGTGTGAGGGCCAGAAACGCTACATGCTAACCTATGCTAACGCCGTGTTCATGTCGTGTCATTCAGACCAGAGAGGCCACTCGAGCCCGATAGAGACGAGATTTTTGAACAGTGATTATAGACGGAAAATTCAGTGATGTGGTGGAACGAACATGGATCTTTTCTGTGTGGATTTACATATGACACATGTATGACAGTGACATGCACATGCTGCTTTCTTAAATTTAGATTAGATTCAACTGAAACTGGAGTAATTATACAGATTAATTCATATATTGTTGGATATCGGATAATGTATACACCGATAGACCCTTAAAGTCTCTTACAAGCCTTCATGACGACCACGAGAGCGCCTGAAACATGGAGAACCTCCTCTGATAACAATAATAATGATAATAACAGTGAAGTGTCACACTGAGACGTGAACCATCCAAACTGTGATGACTCTGTTAACATGGACGTCTGGTGTCAGCCAAAGTTCATCATTCATTGTCGTTAAACCAAATTTAATATGAATGAATGAAAGTATCCGTGTAACGACGCTCTAACGAGACATCGTGAACTCATGAAGCTGATTACACACTTCCAAACAGAAACATTCAAACTCTGAATAAATATGAACTCAATCATCCATCCTGCTTCTTCTCCAGACTTCTGAGACAAAATGAACAAACTTTAACTAAATTAAACAGCCGTTCCAATATTTGCTCGTCTGTACAGATTATTATTTCATGGAACATTAACTCTCTTAAATCATCATCGTTTGTTGCTGCTGTGCTGGAGGTTTGTACACGCGTCATCACTGACTGAAGCTTCACGTCAGGTCGCTCTTCTAATATTTATCAGACTTTTTATTCATACGTGACTTATTTAAAGAATAAACTGTTTACAGACGTGCAGATGAATCTTTGTTGTTTGGATGGTGGGTGTGCAGACAGTCTGTCAGTGTAAATGTAAAAACAGAACACTGAGCCACAAACAGAAATGACTGAAGACGTGCTGAATCATCACGTCTTATTATTATTATTATGTGTGTGTATGTTTAACATGATGTTAAATGAGTTATAACTCCACCCAGCTGCTCCGTCACCACCCATCCAGGAGCCATAAACCAACACACCCCCATCCACACAGACTACTCCCCCTTCCATCACCTCCATCTGCATCCGTCTCCCCCTCTGTGACCCCTCCTCACCCTCCATCTCTGTGACTGAGGCTCTGTTTGAGTCTCAGGCTCCAATAAACAGCAAACAAAGACACATTGTGCTGCAGCTTCCTGGTAGAAGAGGCTGACGGGTGGGTTAGGGTGGTGAGAGCTTCAGGGTGGTCCGATAAAGAGGTGGAGGGAGGAGATGGAGGAGATACGAGCTGAGAGCTGGACACTGACACAGACAAAGACAAAGAGCTCAGCTCTCAAACATCAGTCAGCTGATCGGACGGCCGGTCAGAGACATTCAAACATTCATCATAAAGATGCTGACGTCAGCAGTAATGTCTGAACCGGCGTGGACGTGTTTGACCCACGTGACATACTGAACCTTTAATGCACGCCTGCAGCGTCTCACTTCCAGTGAACACGGCCGGACCGAACAGAACAGTGAATACAGCAACAGAACCTCTGAACCAGCAGTGTCCAGTCTAACAGTGAATACAGCAACAGAACCTCTGAACCAGCAGTGTCCAGTCTAACAGTGAATACAGCAACAGAACCTCTGAACCAGCAGTGTCCAGTCTAACAGTGAATACAGCAGCCTATCGAGGTGGTTTTCTTGCCGGGTTTGGCTCCTGGCATCCCGGGCTGAGTCAGTTCAGTTAGCTACACGGCTGACCGAGCTAACCATGCTAAAGCTATGTGTCCATCATAAAGTGTGTAAATCGCTGCTGGAGGACATCAGAGGGAAAAGCAACAAATATATTGCGAATAAAATCTGAATAAAGTTTAATAAAGCTCTTTGGACTGGACAGCAGAAGGTTTGAAGTTCCAGCTGAAAGCTCTGGACAGAGACAGTAAGTTGACTTTGAATGGTCTGTATATGAATGAATCATCACTGTTACATGTCTGACCTTTAAATGGTCTTTAAGCGCGTCGTGTTGCTGCAACAATAACTCTGATCTAATTCAGTCTGATTGTTGTGTCACTTCCTGTAATTACACAAACACAGTGAAGTGTAAACCTCTGTGTGCTTTAATTTGACTGTCTTCCTCTCAGCCGGCCTCTCTAATTACAAACCGCTGTAAACTGTCTTCACTGTGCTATTAGGAGCTACAGCGCTAACACGCTAACACGCTAACACCCTGTCCTGTGACTTCACTGTCCGTCTGGAAATCTGAGCTTCGTGCTGCTGCTGCTGTCGCTGACGTGACGTTTATTTAAGACCAGAGAAGAAGAAAACGACTTCTGTGTGACAGTTTATTCAAACTCAAACTGTTTACATGACGCACAAAGTTTATTTCTCTCTAACAACTCGCCACATTTTAACTGGCTCCACATGTGACTGCTGTTAGCTTAGCATAAAGACTGGAAACAGAGGGAACGTGTTAGCCTGGCTGGCTCACGGACGAACACGTTGTATCTCGTTCAGACGGAGGTGAAGTGAAGTGATGTCATCGGACGGCGATTGTCAGGATGTTGTTGATGTTAGCAACCGTCTCCGTGGCAACGAGCCGGCACATCAGCGCTCCTTTAGCTGCTCTGTGTTTGTGCATGAAGCAGGACTCAGACCACACAGGCGTCAAAGTGTTATTTCATTAGCTGTTAATCACATGACCTTTGATTTAATGGATCAGCTGATGGAAACCAGACGCCGCACGTGTAAACAGCGGCTACAGCGGCGGCCATGTTGGCTCTGTGGGGCAGACTGGAGGTAAAGTTACATTCATTAATGCGTCTGCAGCCTTTCAGCCTCTTTTAGCTCAATCAAAGTAGCTCTGACCAGGAGGTGGAGGAGACCAAAAACTGAGCTGAAAGACTCCAACAGGATGAATGCTAACATGTTAGCTCCGTGCTTTAGCGTCTTTTTTCTCACTGATGTTCAGTTCAGGCGGATTTTTAGAAACGGAAACTTAAAATAATTCAATTAAAGTTAAATTAAAGATTTTTCAGCCCTGAGTCGTGACTGCAGGTACACCGCCCGACAGACAGACTGTACATTTAGGAAAAAATGGACGAAACCAAACGTTAAACTAACGTTAAACTAACATCGTGGCCTCCAGTCCAGTTAACATCCGTCTGAAAGTCTCATCTTAATCTTCTCCAACACAACGCTTCACGTGATTACATTTTTTACAGTGTTTTCAGTCTTTCAGCCTATTTTAGGTTCAAAACAAACAAACTGACAGGAAGCCCATTCATTGGACGGCTCGCTGACCTCTGACCTCTCCATACATCACCGACTCGTGAGGCAGAAAATCTAAACAAAGTTTATTTTCCCGTGACCGACGGTCGAGTCACGCCACATTTCTCCGCTCTGAAGACTGAATTTATGTCGTCCTCCGAGGTCACGAGGAGTCACAGACTGCTGAGTGGTCCGTACGGAACACGTGACCAATCGGGTTACATTATGTTTATATGTGGAACATAAAAGGACGAATCAGAGCGCGGGTGCTGCTAATGGACGTAAACATGTCGGTGAGGGGGGGCTGGTGAGTGATGCATGATGGGAAAATATTTACAGTTATCAATGCTCTCAAAGTATCATGCAGATGTAATAAAGCTGCAGGAAGCTGCCGCCGAGGATCAGACGGATATTTGAAGCGTTTGTCATGAAAATGTGATGTGGAGGAGGAAAGCAGCGAGTCAGCAGGAGGAGCATTAAAGTGAAACCAGCTCTGACCTTCATTTTTCAACCTTTTCAAAACTTTATGATTCAACGCTCGCCTCATTTTTATTTCATGCTGCAGGACGGCGGCGGCGCTGGCGGCGGTTTGAAGGCTGCCCTGACAGTAACGCTGTCCACAGTCCGGCCACGAGCTGCACGAACACTGCTGAGAGCAACGTGAGACGAGAGTTAAACAGATCCTTCAGAGCAGAGAGAGCACAGTAATTATCTGTGGTCAATACACTGCTGCAATATTAAATGCACCGTGAGATAAATATAGTGAAGGAGAGACGACTGAGGAGACGACTGAGGAGACGACTGAGGAGACATGAGGAGGAACGGAAGAAGAATCAGGACGAGACGACGAGCAGAACAGAACCTTTAACCCGAAACACCAAACTGTGAGGGCTAATGTTAGCTAACGTTAGCCTGAAACAATCTGTAGCTAACAAACATTAGCCAGATACAACATGTTTTCTCCTCAGCTAGCTAACATGAGCTAATGTCAGCTAACGAAACGTTCTCTTACAAAATGTCTTAATTAATTTCACTAAATATCAGTAATTATAATTCAAACTGTTCAACAGGCGCTAATTTACTGCAGTATTAGTGAAAGGAGTTAGCTTCAGTTAGCTTCAGTTAGCAGGCTGTATCTGACTGTTTCTCTGTTCTTACCGGCTGGTTTCAGGTCAGTAAACGTTCACGTCTTTGTCTCCATTAAAACATTCCAGCGGTTTCTAACTGGGCTGCTGTGATTGGACGAGATGTCCGACTCTAATGAATTAAATTAAGGAGGAGACGGTTAATTGGTAATTTGACTAAAAACAGAGAGAGTCTGTCCGTGGTCGGCACGCCAAAGCACAAAAACACAACACGCAGAAGAGAAGCTGACTGACTGAACCTTCGATGTTAAAGGTAAAATGGCTGCTGTGACATCACTGCCAGGGGGAGGGGCTAGAGGCCAACATGGCTGCTCTGCTCGCTGTGATAAACGAGCTGAAACATGAAAACACGACGCGCTCCTTTAAACTTCACGCGTTACAGACTTTATGTCCCGCTGAGGCCGAGCTGGCTCAGACGTCTGAGCGTGTCCGTCAGCAGTTTCACTCTTCAAACCGGAGCCGGCGCTCGCTCTGCTGCTTCATCAGCGGCTTCATCAGCGGCTAATGAAACCCGTTTACCTGACGCCTTAACGAGGACGTTAAGCTGCTATTTTAGAAAGCTGTGAAGTCGGTCCAGAACGAGGCGGGATCTTCATGTTCCCGCTCACATTTAAGGTCATGTTGATGTTCGTACGTCTGAACTGCTGCCAGCTGTAGCTGCTGTTAGCTAATGTTAGCTCAGTTTGTCAGCCCGCTAAAGCGTCTCGATTCTTCCTCGGAGTCTTGTCGGACCTCTGCCTGCCGGCCCAGCAGAAGAAGAAGCTGTGCTGTCAGTGTCGGTGCTCTTTATTCGCTCATGTTACAAAATAAGTGATGAAACTGGATCTTAAAGTGCTTCACGTCGATACAACACGAAGCTTTTCACTTTCAAACCAGGCTCAATCTGTAAAAAGGTCCGGCCCGGCCCGGCCCGGCCCGGCGCCGCCTGCTTCAGGTTCAGCGTGTCTGCTCAGTCTCTCCTGTTTGTCTGAACATGTTATGATTATTGAAGCTAAATATTTGTCAGGATAAGATCTCAGGCCGAACACACTTCACTTCATCGTTAATGGTTTAAACAGAGACGTGGACGGCTGAGAGGTGAAGTCCAAACGGACCAGAACAAAAGAGACCGATTAAACACGTCTGAGCGTCTCAGTTTAAAGGAGCAAACCGCCGTTTTCACAACTCATTAACTACAAATCAGAGTACTTTACATTCCTGAGCAGCGCCGGACAAACTGTGTTTATACGTCCAGACAGAAACTCTGATTTATAGAGCACAGACCCGGTTTGGACCTTTAAAGGACCAAAAGTTCTGCTGACTCCACCCTGAACACACTCGTACATACAGTCAGTCCTCGTGTGCCTGCTGCTTCATAAAGTATTTCTATGGCTCAACAGCTGCAGATGCCACACACACACACACACACACACACACAGGAAGTGAACACACTCGTACATACATGTGTTCAACTCTGAACCTCGAACACAGAACACACATGTTCTGTTCAGCAGCAGATCCACATGAGCTCAGTTAGTTTCTCCAAAACATCTCCTGATTTTTACAAGGATGCTGACCGAGCCGAGCCGAGCCGAGCCGATCCAACAGTCACGGTGAAAGAAGGAGATCTCAGACTGGAGCGGTTAAAGTGAGTTTCCTCTGCAGGTTCTGGACTCAGAGCTGCTCCTAAAGTGGGTCAGGGCTCTGATCAGGATCCTCCTGGGCTCCTTCCTTTGGGAGGAGACCCGGGCAGAACCAGAACCTGCTGAGGGGATTACAGATCCCATCTGGTCCAGCCTCTGGAGGAGAACACTGGATCAGATGAAGACTGACGTGAACATCAGCGTTCACCTGCTGCAGGTAACTCTCCGTGTGTTGATCCTGCTGCTGCTCCAGATGATGGCGCTGATCCGAACACAGCCCGACACTGAAGAACCGGTCCGGTCAGACTACACACACACACACACACACACACACACACACACACACACACAGCTGTCAGGGGTCAGGAGGCATCGAGGGAGGAAGTGAAGAGTGTCAGCTGATTGTTTCCTGCCTGAGTCTCAGCTCATCCTGAGTGTGTGTGTGTGTGTGTGTGTGTGTGTGTGTGTGTGTGTGTGTTTATCCATATGACAAACTGGTCATACAGATAAATGCGGAGTCGGGTCGTCTGTGGTGTGTTCTGGTGGTTCTGGTATCAGTCCGGTCCGATCCTCGTCATCAAACTCACGCATACATACATCCTGTCAGACTTTCAAAATAAAGCTCCTCGATGATCTCGACGTCTGACAGAAGCATTGAACGTTGTGAATTGGTTGTACTTTGGTTACATTTAGGTGATGATGCGTTCAGGTTCTTACTTCAGAGAAGTGGTTTTTGGTCTCGTGGGTCAAAGTTCTGTTTGTTTGACCCGTCCACATGTGGACTGTCTCTTCACCTGACAGCAGAACATCCTGATCCTGATCCGGTTTAAACCAGCTTCGACCATCTGACATCATGAAGCATCATCAGCACCAGAGAGACCAGGTCAGACTTCATGATGTCCTCACTGCTCTGCACATGGACACCATGACGACAACGTTCTACTGAAGAACCTGCAGAACCTGCTAATCATGGAGACTTCCTGCTTTACAACCACAGACCTGTGATCCAGAACCACCCGGTCTGTCTGAAGACCACGTCTGAAAACAAGAACATCAACCCACAATGCTTTGTATCTGAGATGACGTCTACGTAAGGAAGTTCACTCACAGCTTCAGTCTGGAAAACTCAAACTGACTCAAACAAACAAACAAATGTCCACAGACCTCCACAGACCTCCACACAGACCTCCACAGACCTCCACAGACCTCCACAGACCTCCACACAGAACTCCACAGACCTCTACAGACCTCCACAGACCTCCACACAGAACTCCACAGACCTCCACAGACCTCCACAGACCTCCACACAGAACTCCACAGACCTCTACAGACCTCCACAGACCTCCACAGACCTCTACACAGACCTCTACAGACCTCCACACAGACCTCCACAGAGACCTCCACAGACCTCCACACAGACCTCTCCACACAGACCTCTACAGAGCTCTACACAGACCTCCACAGACCTCTACAGACCTCTACAGACCTCCACAGACCTCTACAGACCTCCACAGACCTCTACAGACCCCCACAGACCTCTACAGACCTCTCCACAGACCTCTCCACAGACCTCTACAGACCTCTTCTTCTTCTTCTCTCAGTCTAACGTTGTCAAACCTGAACACATTTCTGACTTTTCAAAGATGACATCACTGCAATGGTACATCATGACAGACAGGCAGGCAGGCAGGCAGGCAGGCAGGCAGGCAGACAGACAGGCAGGCAGGCAGGCAGGCAGGCAGGCAGGCAGGCAGGCAGGCAGGCAGGCAGACAGACAGACAGGCAGGCAGGCAGGCAGGCAGGCAGGCAGGCAGGCAGGCAGACAGACAGACAGACAGCTCGGAGGTGAAACACTGCAGGCTGAAAATATCATATCAGAGTCTGTCTGCTGACTCAGCGTTTCCTCAGCGCTGACTATTACTGACTCAGCGCGCGCGTGCGTGTGTGTGTGTGTGTGTTTATTTTGGAGTCTAATTGTAAACTAATAAATAATGACGTCTGTGTGTGTGTGTGTGTGTGTGTGTGTGTGTTTTAGAGGAAGACAAAGTGATTTAGTTTTAACACACACACACAAACACACACACAGCTGCAGGTAACAAGTTGACCTGATTTCAACTGAATTATAATGAAGCACACACACACACACACATTTATATATGATCAATATTCCATAATAAGCAGCACTGATGAATTTCCAATAGAAGGATTTAACACACACACACACACAGTCCTGTAGGGTTGAGGGTTTAATTCCCTCTGGAGTTGAACTGAAGACCAGACTGATACTGGTGACACACACACACACACACACACACACACACACACACACACACACACACACACAGGCGTGTGGAAAAAGTGATGTATGTTCAATCTGCAGCAGTCGGAGTGGAAACATGTCGAAGCTTCAAAGAGTCGAGTTACAGACGACGACACGGAACCTTCAAAATAAAACCAAATATTAAAAATATGAAATATTCACGTTTGCACAATGTTTGAACAACGTTATCACTACTATGTTTTTGTTTCTTTTTTTTGATGATCAATGAAACTGAATTAAACTCAAAGTACCACAGACAGAGTGGGAACCACACATGTAGAGTATTAACATTATATTAATATTTAATCATTTAAATATCACAGCTGTGATCATCCCGTTAAAAACTTTATTAATGTTAAAACGTTTTATTTCAAACTTGTTTCAAAAGTCTTTGTTTTGAAAAGTGACGTTCACGCCGTGCGAATGCCTGACAGTATCCAATGAGTGCTCAGCGTCGGTCACATGACGACGAGTCAAACCACATTTATAAAATTATCATTATTATTTTTACATACTGAGATTTTCACATCTCTGTTTCACTCAGCTGATTTCTGCTTTTAGAGTGTTTCTACATGTGAACTGTTTACCGACACGTGAAGCTCAACTTCATCTCAAGTGGGTCAGTCCATTAAAACCACTGAGTAACCTAAAAATAACCAAATCCAAACGTTTCTGTTAGTGTGACAACGAACAGCTGGACGAGTTTGAAGAAAGAGAACAAGAAGATCATATATAATATATCGCTGCTCTTTGGAAAGTCATGCAGCGGGCCGGACCGGACCGGACCAGACCTTTCAGTGGGCCGGACCGGACCGGACCCTTCAGCGGGCCCGTTCTGGGCGTATCATTTGATCACGTACAGCGTGAGCGTGAAGTGAAACCGGAGTTTGGAGGTTTCCACATGAAAGCAGTAATCTGACCCCGGCAGAGTCAGACAGCTGTGACCTCTGACCTCTGGACTTATTATTGATTTCCTGTTGTGTTGGCGCTGCAGCCACCTCATACTGAAAGCTAACATGCTAATGTTTACCGTCTTAGCATGCTAACATTAGCTGATTAGCACAAAATAAGAGAAACAGACACAGAGTCTCCAGTTGTGCTAACAGCTAACATGCTAACTGTAGACTGCTAATACAAACATGCTAACATAATGTTTAGCATGTCTTATATTAGCGTGTTAGCATGCAAACAATGGTTCCAGTCACAGTCTAACGGCTGCTAACAGCTCGATGCTAATGTGATGTTTATCATTGTCACCATCTTAGCTTAGCTTGTTAGCGCGCTAATATTAACTGATTAGCAGTAAGTCCAGCTGAGGCTGATGGGATTGTCTGTAGTTCTTTTGGACATTAAATGTCGAATGAATGAAGTGAAACGTGAAAATTAAACGTTCCCTCGACGTTGTTCTGATGTTGTTGAGATGTTTGACAAACAGAAAACTCAAACAAACGTCTGCTCGCTCGGCTCGTCTTTCTGTTTATTAGTCGACTAACAGACGAACATAAACTGAGCTACTGCGAGCGCGCGGAGCCAAACAGCAGCTCCTTTAAGGTCCTCGAACACAACACGAAGCAGTGCTGCGTTCAGGGACCATCAGAGCTGAAAACAAACATGGACGCAGAGAGAGCAGCTTCGTTAGCGCTAACGAGTCTGAGTGAGTGAAGAGGAATAATAAACCTGATCAGAGATCGATCGCTGTATTGATCACCTGCTGAAGAGCTCATCTGACTGCAGCATCAGCAGAGAATTCAAGCACTTTCAAGGTACCTGGACCAAACATTTCAAGGCACTCCTAATCTAAACACAACGATGACTGGCTGCTCATCTGAACTCTGATTGGACGTTTTCAGGATTTCAGGGATCATTCAAGGATCAATCAAGGATTCATCAGCTGACTGACAAGTAAACACAAACAATCAAAACTAATTCAAGGCCCTTACAAACCTTGAAAACATTTAAATTCAAGCATTTTCCAAACTTTCAAGACTTCCCATGAACTCTGTTTTTTAAATCAAAGTTACTTTTTTCTTTTTTAATTCAAAATAAATGTTTTATTTTGTAATCTGTGAGCTCATTTCCTGTTTAGATACAGCTCATCATTGATTATTGATTATTGTCTGGATCCATTGATCAGAGAAACAATTCATTTAACTGATTCAATGATCAGATTCCATAAATTAATTAAATGAATTGACCGATCTGATCAGCTGATCAAACACTTTGATTATTGATCAGCTGATTCAGACTGAAACTTCATTTTTTTCTGCTTTAACATGATCAGATTTATTCTGACTGATCGTCAGGTCATCAGATTATTGATCAGATTATTGATCAGGTAAACATCTGTTGAGGTCAGTGTGAAACCTGCTGCATCATCTCCATCCTGATCAGCTGATCGATCGGTTATCGATCACATACAGACCTGATGCACAGATTCATATTGACCATGAGAGCTGATCAGCTGATCACTCACTGATCTTTGAATCGATCATCAGCTGATTTCTGATCGGTCCGGACGTCATAAGAGGATCGATGATCACCTTCATGATCCGGATCGATCCGGGTTCGGTTCTGTGAGGATGGAGCTGCCCTCCGCACATGGACGGAGGACCAGAACAACACTAATGCGGGTTTGGTGCGTGAGTTGCGGGGCAGCAGCCCGTGGTGTGTCCGCGCGGCACGCAACGACGGTTCGGACGTTTTTTGAACGTTCGAGCTCCGTTTTCTGAACGTTTTCTGAACGTTTTCCTGCGGCCCCCTCCCCTTTGTTCTTCTTTAATGGATCAGCGTCTGGAGCCTCACAGACCCCTCTCCCCCTCTCCCCCTCTCCCCCTCTCCTCCTCTCCTCCTCCCCCACCGCACGCAGAAAAACACATTTACAGACACAAACGCATCTTTCACGCAGCGAATCTTTCACTTTAAAATGGAGGAAAAAACGCAAAGCGAGGCGCCCCGCACGGTGCACGCACAGAGGCCGAACGTGCCTCCAAAACACCCCGAGGAGGAGGAGGAGGAGGAGGAGGGAGCAGCCCTACCTGAGGGTATCAACCCCCACCCGGCCCCGCTGCTTCACCCCGCACACCGTGCGTGAGACAGACCGGAGAAAGAGGACGTTTCCACGCGGAGCAGGAGCCGCAGATGAGCAGGGGATGCGGCGGGGAGGCGAGGCGTTTTCCCCCGCAAACATCCACACTGCACCCCCTCACCACCACCTCCTCCACCACCCCGCTACCCCCACATCTGCCACCCGGACCTGAACAACCTCCACCCCGCTCCACCCTCAGAGGAAACCCCGGACCCGTCCGAACCTACCTGGACGTGAACGCGCAGTAAAAGTCCAATCAGTGATTTAAATCCACAGTCCACGCGCGCTGCCGCGGCTCTTTTCTTCTTCTTCGTCGTCTCCTCACATGAAACCTGCGCGAGCTGCTCCAGGTGTGCGCGTGCAGAGCGGCGGGAAATGTCCGGACGGGTCCAAACGAGACGCGGTAATCCACAGAGAGGTCAGAGCGGAGCGGCGCGGCGCGTCTCCCCCACTCACACACAGCCTGCCTCGGCTTGGCTCGGCTCGGTCTGTCCCTGCTCCGCCACAGCCAGCCCCCCATCTGGACCGTACCACTCCGAGCCGGGGGGGAGGGGGGCGGGGCGAGGAAAGGGGGGCGATCCAACCGATTAAACGTCGATTAATCGACTCATTAAAGTCATTAG
>JADEYK010001025.1:1122500-1142500 GCA_015710095.1 Argyrosomus japonicus | reverse complement strand
TGTTAGACTGTTAGACTCTGTGAACTCTGTTAGACTCTGTGAACTCTGTTAGACTCTGTTAGACTCTGTTAGACTCTGTGGGCTCTGTTAGACTGTTAGACTCTGTGAACTCTGTTAGACTCTGTGAACTCTGTTAGACTCTGTTAGACTCTGTGGACTCTGTTAGACTGTTAGACTCTGTGAACTCTGTTAGACTCTGTGAACTCTGTTAGACTCTGTTAGACTCTGCTAGACTCTGTGGACTCTGTTAGACTCTGTTAGACTCTGTGGACTCTGTTAGACTCTGTGAACTCTGTTAGACTCTGTTAGACTCTGTGGACTCCGTTACACTCTGTTAGACTCTGTGGACTCTGTTAGACTCTGTTAGACTCTGTGAACTCTGTTAGACTCTGTTAGACTCTGTGGACTCTGTTAGACTCTGTTAGACTCTGTTAGACTCTGTGAACTCTGTTAGACTCTGTGAACTCTGTTAGACTCTGTTAGACTCTGCTAGACTCTGTGGACTCTGTTAGACTCTGTGAACTCTGTTAAACTCTGTTAGACTCTGTTAGACTCTGTGGACTCTGTTAGACTCTGTGAACTCTGTTAGACTCTGTGAACTCTGTTAGACTGTTAGACTCTGTGAACTCTGTTAGACTCTGTGAACTCTGTTAGACTCTGTTAGACTCTGTGGACTCTGTTAGACTCTGTTAGACTCTGTGAACTCTGTTAGACTCTGTTAGACTCTGTTAGACTCTGTGGACTCCATTAGACTCTGTGGACTCCGTTAGACTCTGTGGACTCTGTTAGACTCTGTTAGACTCTGTGGACTCTGTTAGACTCTGTTAGACTCTGTGGACTCTGTTAGACTCTGTGGTCTCTGTTAGACTGTGTGGACTCTGTGGACTCTGTTAGACTCTGTTAGACTCTGTGGTCTCTGTGGACTCTGTGGACTCTGTTAGACTCTGTGGTCTCTGTTAGACTGTGTGGACTCTGTGGACTCTGTTAGACTCTGTTAGACTCTGTGGACTCTGTTAGACTGTGTGGACTCTGGACTCTGTTAGACTCTGTGGTCTCTGTGGACTCTGTTAGACTCTGTGGACTCTGTTAGACTGTGTGGTCTCTGTTAGACTCTGTGGACTCTGTGGACTCTGTTAGACTGTGTGGACTCTGTGGACTCTGTTAGACTCTGTTAGACTCTGTTAGACTCTGTGGAATCTGTGGACTCTGTTAGACTCTGTTAGACTCTGTTAGACTCTGTGGACTCTGTTAGACTCTGTTAGACTCTGTGGACTCTGTTAGACTCTGTGGACTCTGTTAGACTCTGTTAGACTCTGTGGACTCCGTTAGACTCCATTAAACTCTGTTAGACTCTGTGGACTCTGTTAGACTCTGTGGACTCTGTTAGACTGTGTGAACTCTGTTAGACTCTGTTAGACTCTGTGGACTCTGTTAGACTCTGTTAGACTCTGTGGACTCTGTTAGACTCTGTGGACTCTGTTAGACTCTGTTAGACTCTGTGGACTCTGTTAGACTCTGTGGACTCTGTTAGACTCTGTTAGACTCTGTGGACTCCGTTAGACTCCATTAAACTCTGTTAGACTCTGTGGACTCTGTTAGACTCTGTTAGACTCTGTTAAACTCTGTTAGACTCTGTGGACTCTGTTAGACTCTGTGAACTCTGTTAGACTCTGTTAGACTCTGCTAGACTCTGTTAGACTCTGTTAGACTCTGTGAACTCTGTTAAACTCTGTTAGACTCTGTTAGACTCTGTGAACTCTGTTAGACTCTGTTAGACTCTGTGGACTCTGTTAGACTGTTAGACTCTGTGAACTCTGTTAGACTGTTAGACTCTGTGAACTCTGTTAGACTGTTAGACTCTGTGAACTCTGTTAGACTCTGTGAACTCTGTTAGACTCTGTTAGACTCTGTTAGACTCTGTGGACTCTGTTAGACTGTTAGACTCTGTGAACTCTGTTAGACTCTGTTAGACTCTGTTAGACTCTGTGGACTCTGTTAGACTCTGTTAGACTCTGTTAGACTCTGTGGACTCTGTTAGACTGTTAGACTCTGTGAACTCTGTTAGACTCTGTTAGACTCTGTTAGACTCTGTGGACTCTGTTAGACTGTTAGACTCTGTGAACTCTGTTAGACTCTGTGAACTCTGTTAGACTCTGTTAGACTCTGTTAGACTCTGTGGACTCTGTTAGACTCTGTTAGACTCTGTTAGACTCTGTGGACTCTGTTAGACTGTTAGACTCTGTGAACTCTGTTAGACTCTGTTAGACTCTGCTAGACTCTGTGGACTCTGTTAGACTCTGTTAGACTCTGTGGACTCTGTTAGACTCTGTGAACTCTGTTAGACTCTGTTAGACTCTGTGGACTCCGTTACACTCTGTTAGACTCTGTGGACTCTGTTAGACTCTGTTAGACTCTGTGAACTCTGTTAGACTCTGCTAGACTCTGTGGACTCTGTTAGACTCTGTGAACTCTGTTAAACTCTGTTAGACTCTGTTAGACTCTGTGGACTCTGTTAGACTCTGTGAACTCTGTTAGACTCTGTGAACTCTGTTAGACTGTTAGACTCTGTGAACTCTGTTAGACTCTGTGAACTCTGTTAGACTCTGTTAGACTCTGTGGACTCTGTTAGACTCTGTTAGACTCTGTGAACTCTGTTAGACTCTGTTAGACTCTGTTAGACTCTGTGGACTCCATTAGACTCTGTGGACTCCGTTAGACTCTGTGGACTCTGTTAGACTCTGTTAGACTCTGTGGACTCTGTTAGACTCTGTTAGACTCTGTGGACTCTGTTAGACTCTGTGGTCTCTGTTAGACTGTGTGGACTCTGTGGACTCTGTTAGACTCTGTTAGACTCTGTGGTCTCTGTGGACTCTGTGGACTCTGTTAGACTCTGTGGTCTCTGTTAGACTGTGTGGACTCTGTGGACTCTGTTAGACTCTGTTAGACTCTGTGGACTCTGTTAGACTGTGTGGACTCTGGACTCTGTTAGACTCTGTGGTCTCTGTGGACTCTGTTAGACTCTGTGGACTCTGTTAGACTGTGTGGTCTCTGTTAGACTCTGTGGTCTCTGTGGACTCTGTGGACTCTGTTAGACTGTGTGGACTCTGTTAGACTCTGTTAGACTCTGTTAAACTCTGTGGAATCTGTGGACTCTGTTAGACTCTGTTAGACTCTGTTAGACTCTGTGGACTCTGTTAGACTGTGTGGTCTCTGTTAGACTCTGTGGACTCTGTGGACTCTGTTAGACTGTGTGGACTCTGTGGACTCTGTTAGACTCTGTTAGACTGTGTGGACTCTGTGGACTCTGTTAGACTCTGTTAGACTGTGTGGACTCTGTGGACTCTGTTAGACTGTGTGGACTCTGTGGACTCTGTGGTCTCTGTGGACTCTGTGGACTCTGTTAGACTGTGTGAACTCTGTTAGACTCTGTTAGACTCTGTGGACTCCGTTAGACTGTGTGAACTCTGTTAGACTCTGTTAGACTCTGTGGACTCCGTTAGACTCTGTTAGACTCTGTGGACTCTGTTAGACTCTGTGGACTCCGTTAGACTGTGTGAACTCTGTTAGACTCTGTTAGACTCTGTTAGACTCTGGTAGACTCTGTGGACTCCGTTAGACTCTGTTAGACTCTGTGGACTCGGTTAGACTCTGTTAGACTCTGTGGACTCTGTTAGACTGTGTGAACTCTGTTAGACTCTGTGGACTCTGTTAGACTCTGTGGACTCTGTTAGACTCTGTTAGACTCTGTTAGACTCTGTGAGACTCTGTTAGACTCTGTTAGACTCTGTGGACTCTGTTAGACTCTGTGGACTCTCTTAGACTCTGTTAGACTCTGTGAACTCTGTTAGACTCTGTTAGACTCTGTGGACTCTGTTAGACTCTGTTAGACTCTGTTAGACTCTGTGAACTCTGTTAGACTCTGTGGACTCTGTTAGACTCTGTTAGACTCTGTTAGACTCTGTGAACTCTGTTAAACTCTGTTAGACTCTGTTAGACTCTGTTAGACTCTGTTAGACTCTGTGAACTCTGTTAGACTTTGTTAGACTCTGTGGACTCTGTTAGACTCTGTGAACTCTGTTAGACTCTGTGAACTCTGTTAGACTGTTAGACTCTGTGAACTCTGTTAGACTCTGTGAACTCTGTTAGACTCTGTTAGACTCTGTTAGACTCTGTGGACTCTGTTAGACTGTTAGACTCTGTGAACTCTGTTAGACTCTGTGGACTCTGTTAGACTCTGTTAGACTCTGTGGACTCTGTTAGACTCTGTTAGACTCTGTTAGACTCTGTGAACTCTGTTAGACTCTGTTAGACTCTGTTAGACTCTGTGGACTCCATTAGACTCTGTGGACTCCGTTAGACTCTGTGGACTCTGTTAGACTCTGTTAGACTCTGTAAGACTCTGTGGACTCTGTTAGACTCTGTTAGACTCTGTGGACTCTGTTAGACTCTGTTAGACTCTGTGGACTCTGTTAGACTCTGTGGACTCTGTTAGACTCTGTGGACTCTGTTAGACTCTGTTAGACTCTGTGGACTCTGTTAGACTCTGTTAGACTCTGTGGACTCCATTAGACTCTGTGGACTCTGTTAGACTCTGTGGACTCTGTTAGACTCTGTTAGACTCTGTGGACTCTGTTAGATTCTGTTAGACTCTGTGGACTCTGTTAGACTCTGTGGACTCTGTTAGACTCTGTTAGATTCTTTTAGACTCTGTGGACTCTGTTAGACTCTGTGGACTCTGTTAGACTCTGTTAGATTCTGTTAGACTCTGTGAACTCTGTTAGACTCTGTGGACTCTGTTAGACTCTGTTAGACTGTGTGGACTCTGTGGACTCTGTTAGACTGTGTGAACTCTGTTAGACTCTGTTAGACTGTGTGGACTCCATTAGACTCTGTGGACTCTGTTAGACTCTGTGGACTCTGTTAGACTCTGTGGACTCTGTTAGACTCTGTTAGACTCTGTTAGACTCTATGGACTCTGTTAGACTCTGTGGACTCTGTGGACTCCGTTAGACTCTGTGGACTCTGTGGACTCTGTGGACTCAGACTCAGATTGTGGACTCTGTGGACTCTGTGGACTCTGTTAGACTGTGTGGACTCAGACTCAGATTGTGGACTCTGTGGACTCTGTGGACTCTGTTAGACTGTGTGGACTCAGACTCAGATTGTGGACTCTGTGGACTGTGTGGACTCAGACTCAGATTGTGGACTCTGTGGACTCTGTGGACTCTGTTAGACTGTGTGGACTCAGACTCAGATTGTGGACTCTGTGGACTCTGTGGACTCTGTTAGACTGTGTGGACTCAGACTCAGATTGTGGACTCTGTGGACTGGAGCAGCAGACTCAGTATTTCCAGCCCTGCTGGAGCAGCTGGATCCTGAAATAGCGTGCCCCGGGCTGGTTTCCTGGTTCTGGTGGACTCTGGTGGGCTGGGTTCAGGTTCAGGTTTAGACTGAGGTTAGACCATCATGACTCTGAAGCTTCACCCTGTAATCATGTCAGAGGCTGACAGCTCGGGTTTCTCCTCACTACGTCTCCCATCAGCCCTCTGTAATTTACTTAATTAAAGCCACTCCAGGGGTCTCCTCCTCTCCTCCTCTCCTCTCCTCTCCTCTCCTGTCTTCTCCTCTCCTCCTCTCCTCTCCTCTCCTCTCCTCCTCTCCACTCCTCTCCTCTCCTCTCCCCTCTCCTCTCCTCTCCTCTCTCCTCCTCTCCTCTCCTCCATTTCTCCTCTTTCATGTCTTTCCATTACTGTTTTCTACTTTTTCCTTTCCTTTCCTTTCCTTTCCTTATCTTTCCCTTCCTTTCCTTCCTTTCCTTTCCTTCCTTTCCTTTCTCACCTTTCCTTTCCTTTCCTTTCCTTTCTTTTTCTTTCCTTTCCTTCCTCTCCTTTCCTTTCCTTTCCTTTCCTTTCCTTTCCTTTCCCACCTCTCCCTTTGAGGTGAGGAAGAATCTGAAGGAAAGGATGAAAGGAAACATCAAAGGACAGACAGACAGCTGTGAGGTCATACTGAACTGTAAACGTTGTGGGCTGGGCTAACTTACCTGATGTTACCTGAGCAGACTGATGAAGCTTCAGTAAACATGACCTGAACACAGACGATAAACGATGACATCACAACTGTTTATGTTCATAAACCAATAAAATCACATCGTCACATCAGAGGACTCAAACAAACAAACAAACAAACAAACAAACAAACACAGAATAATTCATTAAATCTGATTAATTAAACTGAATTCACGTGAACTCTCACAGGCCCCGCCCCCTCCTCTCTGTCAACTCTCTGATCACGTTAATGTTTTTAAGACGGCGTGAAACAGCAGCAGCACGCATGACAATGGACCTGTGTGAGTGTGTGTGTGTGTGTGTGAGTGTGTGTGAGTGTGTGTGTGTGTGTGTGTGTGTGTGAGAGTGTGTGTGTGTGTGTGTGTGTGTGTGTGTGAGAGTGTGTGAGTGTGTGCAGCTGTTAGTTTACGAGGTCGAAGCCGCGGAGCAGAACAAATTCTCTGAGTCTTTTTTATTTATTTTTACATCTCTGAGGTTTGTCTGATATCCAACACATCTGTGTGTGTGTGTGTGTTTATTATCCAGAACACACACTAAAGCCGAAAACACAACGACACACCGATCATTAAAAATAATCATCAACCTCCAAAAACTGCAGTTCCTCAAACGTCCACTTGATGTCACGGAGACTACGTCCAGGTTTTAGACAGTCTGCGGGGACGTCACGGAGACTACGTCCAGGTTTTAGACAGTCTGCGGGGACGTCACGGAGACTACGTCCAGGTTTTAGACAGTCTGTCTCTGTCTCTCTCCTCCAGGCTTGGTGCTGAGGTGGTTTCCATGGTTACCGCTGAGCCTCGCTCTGACCTGATTGTTCAAAAAAAAAAAACAATGAGGGAAAACTTCAAAGAGGAGCTGCTCAGTTGCCTAGCAACAAGGCTGCTCTCTCTCTCTCTCTCTCTCTCTCTCTTAAATCTCTATCTGTTTTTCATCACTCCGTTCTCTCTCTCTTTTTCTCGTCTTACATCACTCTCTCTCCTCTTCAGTTTCATTGACACAGAAACAGAAATCTAAATATGAGATTAGAAACCTCGCTCACTCTCTCCTTTTCTCTTCTTAGCTTCCTCCGTCAACGTCCTCTTCACTCTCTTCTCCTCTGCCATTATGTCCATAGAAGCTGCTGAGCCCGGTTACATTGCTAATGTTCGCCCAGCTCTGGTTCTGGCTCTGCTGCTCGTCAGCAGTTAACAGCAGCTAGCAAACTGAGCTAACATTAACTAACAGCAGCTAACAGACTGAGCTAACAGCAGCTAGCAAACTGAGCTAACATTAGCTAACAGCAGCTAACAGACTGAGCTAACATTAGCTAACAGACTGAGCTAACAGTAGCTAACAGCAGCTAACAAACTGAGCTAACAGCAGCTAACAGCAGCTAGCAAACTGAGCTAACATTAGCTAACAGCAGCTAACAGACTGAGCTAATAGTAGCTAACAGCAGCTAACAAACTGAGCTAACAGCAGCTAACAGACTGAGCTAACAGTAGCTAACAGCAGCTAACAAACTGAGCTAACAGCAGCTAGCAAACTGAGCTAACAGTAGCTAACAGACTGAGCTAACAGTAGCTAACAGCTTGTATGTCGTTGTATGGACTGGTTGGTAACAGATGACCCGTCTTTCTCCACCCTGCTTCTGATTGGCTCACCCTGACATTCTTACCCTAACCAACCAATCTGATTGGTCTTACCTAAACCTGACCAACACACCAAACAAAGGCAACAAACACGAGCCAATCAGAAGCAGAGTAGGACAAAGTATGAGTCAGCTGATAGGACCGCTACTTGAGCTAACTCGCTAATGGTGCGTAGTGAGTTTCTGTGAGCGTCGCCTCATGAGCGTCTGTTAGCGTGTTCACGTGTTCATCTGAACATGTCAAACTCTTTTAAAGAGTCTATTGCTCTGAGTATTTCCATCCTCTCTCTCACTGTGGATGCCTGTGGTCTCTCCACCATTCAGAGAGCCAACACCCATGACCTGTGTGTGTGTGTGTGTGTGTGTGTGTGTGTTTGCGCGCACTAACACACACACACACACACACACACACACACACACACTTGTCCGTCAGTCTGATTCTCAAAAACCACTAAGTGCAATTCTCTCACTGCCAGCTGAGTGTGTGTGTGTGTGTGTGAGAGTCCTGCGCTTACAGCAAAGCATGATGGGAGTGCAAGACCTGTGGTTGCAAAGGATTAACACACACACACACACACACACACACACACACACGCACACAGACACACACACAATGAAAACATACAAGGACACAATTACAGCATGTTCTGCAGGATGTGTGTGTGTATGTGTGTGTGTGTGTGTGTGTGTGTGTGTGTGTGTGTGACATCATCAGATCTGAATCAGGTTACCAAAGATACCAGAGGTGATTCAGCACACACACACACAGACACACACGCACGCACACACAGTCATGCCAAAGGTTTAATTGAAACCACCTCTTCTTCAGTGTGTGTGTTGTAACTTACTGTATGACACACTCACACACACACACAGCTGGTGTTTGCTGCCTCCTGGTGGTCAGTGCGGGAACAGAAGTTCTTTCAACAGTTCACTGCATGAACAAGAAGAAGAGTTCTCCTCATCTTTCAGTCAGCTGTTCGTTTCAATGAAAATGTGTTTTCATCTCTGACATGTTAATCTAACGTCTGACACGCTAACGTCACGTCTGCTGTTCACGTTAGCATGTCAGACGTTAGCATGTCAGACGTTAGCATATCAGACGTTAGCATGTCCTCCTGTCTGTTCCTCAGTCTGCATCAGAGAGTCTGAGCTCGGTGAGACGAGCATTAAATAATGATAACGTTATGATAACGTTATTATAACGTTATCATAACGTTATAATAACGTTATGATAACGTACGGTCTGAAAATATGAGAATAAACAGCTGTTTGTTTACAGGTTTATTTTTTTCACACGTCTGTTTGAAGAATTCATTTAAAAAGAAGAAAAGTGAGAAAACATCTTTTATAAAAACATAAGAACATAAATATGAAAGCATCAGATCACAGGTCAGTTACAAACACAGTCAAACCGGTCCAGGTGAACCAGTCCAGGTGAACCAGTCCAGGTGCTTCATCTCTCCAGGCGGCTCCACTCAGCTGGAGGCTCTCTGGGTCCTCTGGGCTTCTGGATCCGACAGTTAAACCCTGAAAAGACAAAAACACATTCAAACATTCAGGAAACATTGATACAACGTTACTTAGTCGCCTCCATGATGAGCTACTGTCGACTGATACTGGACTTTTAAAGGCCCAAAATGATAGTTTGAAGCAGGAAACAGCTGATTAATCAGCGGACTACAGCCTGCACACGCTCAGTTTGGGACGTTGGCTCCTGAGTTTGACCTCCTGCAGTCTGAGCAGAGCCGCTGTCAGCTGTGAGCTCAGAGGTTTGACGACAGCTTCATGTTAACGCGGAGGACGGAGAATAATCTGAATCTGGTGAATGTCTCTTGGTCTTCTAGTTTGACACCAGTTAATCTTCACTCTATCTTTAAGACTGAGCTGCAGCCTCTGACGGACAATAACGCCGCCCGAGGACGTCGGCGTCCACACGGAGACGTTACCATGGTTACTGAGCATGTCGAGAACACCGACGCCTCAGCGACACGTCATGACGTGAACGATGGAGACTTTGAGTAAACGCAGCAGAGAGGAGTGTTTCTCTAAATGACGCGCTGTCCCTGAAGGTGAACAGGTGTACTGACCGATCCCACCAGGTGAACACGGGTTGGTCACGTCTGTGGCTGAGGAGGAGAAATCTTCATAATCATCATCAGCTGGATCAGCTGGAAGAGAAACAGTCAGTCAGTCACATGTTTCATCCTTCCAGCCTTACCTCCTTTCCTTTCCTTTCCTTACCTCGTCTCCTCCTTACCTGGCATCAGGTGATAGTCTCCGCTGTTGCTTAGGGGCGGTGGTCCCTCCCCCAGCCTGTGATTGGTCGGTGTTGCAGTGTCATAGATGGGCGTGGTCGAGTGTTGGCGGCTTGCAGGTTTAACTCGAGGCCTGACGGTGCTGTAGAGCGGCGCCGCCGACGCCCCCGCAGAGTCATTGTCATAGTGATGGGACGGGGGCAGAGTCCTGAGGGGCAACGTCAGCGTTACTATAATGTTAGACCAACGTTATTTTATTGTGAGACCAACGTTACTTTAATGTTAGACCAGCGTTACTATAATGTTAGACCAGCGTTACTATAATGTTAGACCAGCGTTACTTTAATGTTAGACCAACGTTACTTTAATGTTAGACCAGCGTTATTTTATTGTGAGACCAACGTTACTTTAATGTTAGACCAGCGTTACTATAATGTTAGACCAACGTTATTTTATTGTGAGACCAACGTTACTTTAATGTTAGACCAGCGTTACTATAATGTTAGACCAGCGTTACTATAATGTTAGACCAGCGTTACTATAATGTTAGACCAGCGTTACTTTAATGTTAGACCAACGTTACTTTAATGTTAGACCAGCGTTATTTTATTGTGAGACCAACGTTACTTTAATGTTAGACCAGTGTTACTATAATGTTAGACCAGCGTTACTTTAATGTTAGACCAGCGTTACTTTAATGTTAGACCAACGTTACTTTAATGTTAGACCAGCGTTATTTTATTGTGAGACCAACGTTACTTTAATGTTAGACTAGCGTTACTATAATGTTAGACCAACGTTACTTTAATGTTAGACCAGCGTTACTTTAATGTTAGACCAACGTTACTTTAATGTTAGACCAGCGTTATTTTATTGTGAGACCAACGTTACTTTAATGTTAGACCAGCGTTATTTTATTGTGAGACCAACGTTACTTTAATGTTAGACCAGCGTTACTTTAATGTTAGACCAGCGTTACTTTAATGTTAGACCAACGTTATTTTATTGTGAGACCAACGTTACTATAATGTTAGACCAACGTTATTTTATTGTTAGACCAACGTTACTTTAATGTTAGACTAGCGTTATTTTATTGTGAGACCAACGTTATTTTAATGTTAGACCAGCGTTACTTTAATGTTAGACCAACGTTACTTTAATGTTAGACCAGCGTTACTTTAATGTTAGACCAACGTTACTTTAATGTTAGACCAGCGTTACTTTAATGTTAGACCAACGTTACTTTAATGTTAGACCAGCGTTATTTTATTGTGAGACCAACGTTACTTTAATGTTAGACCAGCGTTACTATAATGTTAGACCAGCGTTACTATAATGTTAGACCAGCGTTACTTTAATGTTAGACCAACATTACTTTAATGTTAGACCAGCGTTACTATAATGTTAGACCAACGTTATTTTATTGTGAGACCAACGTTACTTTAATGTTAGACCAGCGTTACTATAATGTTAGACCAGCGTTACTATAATGTTAGACCAGCGTTACTTTAATGTTAGACCAACGTTACTTTAATGTTAGACCAGCGTTATTTTATTGTGAGACCAACGTTACTTTAATGTTAGACCAGCGTTACTATAATGTTAGACCAGCGTTACTATAATGTTAGACCAGCGTTACTTTAATGTTAGACCAACGTTACTTTAATGTTAGACCAACGTTATTTTATTGTGAGACCAACGTTACTTTAATGTTAGACCAGCGTTACTATAATGTTAGACCAACGTTACTTTAATGTTAGACCAGCGTTACTTTAATGTTAGACCAACGTTACTTTAATGTTAGACCAGCGTTTTTTTGTTGTGAGACCAACGTTACTTTAATGTTAGACCAGCGTTACTTTAATGTTAGACCAACGTTATTTTATTGTGAGACCAACGTTACTATAATGTTAGACCAACGTTATTTTATTGTTAGACCAACGTTACTTTAATGTTAGACCAGCGTTATTTTATTGTGAGACCAACGTTACTTTAATGTTAGACCAGCGTTACTTTAATGTTAGACCAGCGTTACTTTAATGTTAGACCAGCGTTACTATAATGTTAGACCAACGTTATTTTATTGTGAGACCAACGTTACTTTAATGTTAGACCAGCGTTACTATAATGTTAGACCAACGTTACTTTAATGTTAGACCAGCGTTACTTTAATGTTAGACCAACGTTACTTTAATGTTAGACCAGCGTTTTTTTGTTGTGAGACCAACGTTACTTTAATGTTAGACCAGCGTTACTTTAATGTTAGACCAGCGTTACTTTAATGTTAGACCAACGTTATTTTGTTGTGAGACCAACGTTACTTTAATGTTAGACCAGCGTTACTTTAATGTTAGACCAGCGTTACTTTAATGTTAGACCAACGTTATTTTATTGTGAGACCAACGTTACTATAATGTTAGACCAACGTTATTTTATTGTTAGACCAACGTTACTTTAATGTTAGACCAGCGTTATTTTATTGTGAGACCAACGTTACTTTAATGTTAGACCAGCGTTACTATAATGTTAGACCAACGTTATTTTATTGTGAGACCAACGTTACTTTAATGTTAGACCAGCGTTACTATAATGTTAGACCAACGTTACTTTAATGTTAGACCAGCGTTACTTTAATGTTAGACCAACGTTACTTTAATGTTAGACCAGCGTTTTTTTGTTGTGAGACCAACGTTACTTTAATGTTAGACCAGCGTTACTTTAATGTTAGACCAGCGTTACTTTAATGTTAGACCAACGTTATTTTATTGTGAGACCAACGTTACTATAATGTTAGACCAACGTTATTTTATTGTTAGACCAACGTTACTTTAATGTTAGACCAGCGTTATTTTATTGTTAGACCAGCGTTACTTTAATGTTAGACCAGCGTTACTTTAATGTTAGACCAGCGTTACTTTAATGTTAGGCCAACGTTATTTTATTGTGAGACCAACGTTACTATAATGTTAGACCAACGTTATTTTATTGTTAGACCAACGTTACTTTAATGTTACACTAGCGTTACTATAATGTTAGACCAGCGTTACTTTAATGTTAGACCAACGTTATTTTATTGTGAGACCAACGTTACTATAATGTTAGACCAACGTTATTTTATTGTTAGACCAACGTTACTTTAATGTTAGACCAGCGTTATTTTATTGTGAGACCAACGTTACTTTAATGTTAGACCAGCGTTACTATAATGTTAGACCAACGTTATTTTATTGTGAGACCAACGTTACTTTAATGTTAGACCAGCGTTACTATAATGTTAGACCAACGTTACTTTAATGTTAGACCAGCGTTACTTTAATGTTAGACCAACGTTACTTTAATGTTAGACCAGCGTTTTTTTGTTGTGAGACCAACGTTACTTTAATGTTAGACCAGCGTTACTTTAATGTTAGACCAGCGTTACTTTAATGTTAGACCAACGTTATTTTGTTGTGAGACCAACGTTACTTTAATGTTAGACCAGCGTTACTTTAATGTTAGACCAGCGTTACTTTAATGTTAGACCAACGTTATTTTATTGTGAGACCAACGTTACTATAATGTTAGACCAACGTTATTTTATTGTTAGACCAACGTTACTTTAATGTTAGACCAGCGTTATTTTATTGTGAGACCAACGTTACTTTAATGTTAGACCAGCGTTACTATAATGTTAGACCAACGTTATTTTATTGTGAGACCAACGTTACTTTAATGTTAGACCAGCGTTACTATAATGTTAGACCAACGTTACTTTAATGTTAGACCAGCGTTACTTTAATGTTAGACCAACGTTACTTTAATGTTAGACCAGCGTTTTTTTGTTGTGAGACCAACGTTACTTTAATGTTAGACCAGCGTTACTTTAATGTTAGACCAACGTTATTTCATTGTGAGACCAACGTTACTATAATGTTAGACCAACGTTACTTTAATGTTAGACCAACGTTATTTTATTGTGAGACCAACGTTATTTTAATGTTAGACCAGCGTCATTTCTGGTCTGTTGATAAAGTACTTGAATACTTTTGAAGCACTTGAATACTTTTCCAGGTTTGTCGTGTTTTAAATTTGTTGTTTGTCTCTGGGAGTCATGGATGTTTGACGGCAGACATTTTGTCTTATCACACTGATCAAACTATGAATACATGTGTGAGTGTCGGTGTGAACGTGTGAACAGAGAACAGACAGCTTCACTCTGACAGACAAAAACTACTGAGAGCACTTTAAACTAAACGTTTGTTTAAAGTTTGTTTTTAGTTTGTTTTTAGTTTGTTTAAAGTTTGTTTAAAGTTTGTTTAAAGTTTGTTTTTAGTTTGTTTAAAGTTTGTTTTAAGTTTGTTTTAAGTTTGTTTTAAGTTTGTTTTTAGTTTGTTTTTAGTTTGTTTAAAGTTTGTTTAAAGTTTGTTTTTAGTTTGTTTAAAGTTTGTTTTTAGTTTGTTTAAAGTTTGTTTTAAGTTTGTTTTAAGTTTGTTTTTAGTTTGTTTTTAGTTTTTTTATGTTCTTTTAAGTTTAAAATATAAAAAACTAATTTCAGCTTCATAAAACATTTTATATTTATAAATATGTGATGTCATCTCTGTTCACCGTGTCTTAGACGAAGGTGTTTGTTTACCTGGATCTGGGCGTGGCTACAGTGGAGTAGGCGGGGTTTGGTGAAGGTGGGTGGGGGTGTTTGGGCTTGTTGACCACAGCGTACGTGTCACTCATGTCAGTCAGCTGTGACACTCTGTAAACAGGAAGAGAGAGAGAGTGTTAGCTGCTAATAGCATGTAGCATGTGTGGACAGAGCCAGGCTAGCTGTTTCCCCCCGCTTCCAGTTTTTATGCTAAGCTAGGCTAACTAGTTTTATCTTCATAAGAGAGATTTAAAAAGAAGAAATGTGTCACAGATCGTCAGATAAATGTCGTCGTGTTGGAGGAAGTTTTCTTTTAGCTCTCTGACCTTTGTGTTGTTCCTCTCTGCTAACAGAACAAACAGCTTGTGGTTTCATGTCTGATCTGATCAGCTGACAGGGAGCAGTTTGGGGTTCAGTATTTTGCTCAAGGACACTTCGACATGCAGACTGGAGGAGCCGGGGATGGAACCGCCGATCTCCGGCTCTACCTCCTGAACAGTTTCACAGCTTTATCTACTTTGACGGACAAAGTCTGTACATGCAACACCTGAGCTGACTGAGAGGAGCATCAGTGCTTTGGAGCTTATATGAGGCCTCCTGAGAGACTGGAGCCTTAATCCAGTTACACTTTTTAGCTGTACACACAACACACACACACACACACACACACACACACACAGACAGTGACGTCACTTCACTGTCTGATAAGAAGCAACATGTCACTCAGTCTGATCTGCAACAGAACTCCAGGTCCCATGATGCACTGCAGAACTAAACAGTATATATATAAGTGATGTTTTATCATCAGTGAGGCGTCACACACTGTTGGTTTAACACTGCTCAATATTTACATCTCAGCAGGAAGTTGCTCTGCTCAACTTCCTGCTCTGACCACAGTCGCCATGGTGACAGAGTTTGTAACCAGTGTGGGCTAACCAGAGCGGCTGAACGGGCTGAAGTATCAAACAGGAAGTGGTTAGCCTGTGATGTGATTTATCATCATCATCTTCATCATCAAACTCCTCCCTTATATCCTCTCCTTATCCTCCTCTTTCATTCCTCACCTCCTCTCCTTCTCTCCTTTAAAGAAGAGGACTTCCTTCCTTTCTTCTTAATCCTTCAGCTCTCCTTGTATCCTATCCTCCTACTTCTCCTTCCTCCTGTTTCCTCTCCTCCTCCTCTATGCCCTCTCTCTGCTGCGTTTCCACGGTAACGTGGTAACATATGGGGATGGAGGGACGGCAGAGGAGGGTGAGAAAGTGTTAATTTAACACCTTAGGGTGAGACATCCTGTCTGTCTGTCCTCTGCCAGAGACAGACAGGCAGACAGACAGACAGACAGACAGGCAGACAGACAGACAGACAGACAGACAGACAGGCAGGCAGACAGACAGGCAGACAGACAGACAGGCAGACAGGCAGACAGGCAGACAGACAGACAGGCAGGCAGACAGACAGGCAGACAGACAGACAGACAGACAGACAGACAGGCAGACAGACAGACAGACAGACAGACAGACAGGCAGACAGGCAGACAGGCAGACAGACAGACAGACAGACAGACAGGCAGGCAGACAGACAGGCAGACAGACAGACAGACAGACAGACAGGCAGGCAGACAGACAGGTACCTCTTGGCAGCAGGTGTCTTTTTGTTCTTCTCTGGTTTTTTCAGCTGTCAGAAACAGAAAGTTTATCAGGTTATTTTTAAGGGCCTGGAAAGTATTTTAAAAAACACGCAGCTGGTTTCCAGGTTTTCAAGGGTTTTAAAAAACCCCTCTGGTTTTCATTTCTGTCTTTTATATCGTGTTATCAGTCTGACGGTGAGACGGTCACATGGTCTGATTTCTGACGGCGTGCAGAGACTGCAGAATCAATGATTGATATTAAAACATGAAGACACACTTCATGTTAGCTTGTTAGCCTGCTGGAGAAACGTTAATGTTAGCTCTGTAAAACAATGTAACATAATAATTATTATTATATATAATATGGAGTAATATCTAAAAATAATCAAACTGACAGTTTCGTGTTCGTGTTTGATTTCAGTGAATTAGTGCGTCTGAACTTCTGAACATTTACAATGCTAAATAAACTTCAGTAACATGTTAGCATTACTGTGTGCTTCATCTGATTTGTAACATCCTGTTAGCTTCTGAAGTGAAAGGACTGCTTGCTATTATACTGTGGTGGCAGAAAAAGAAGTGAGGACTCTTCAATCGTTGGACAAACTAACCTAGCGTGCAAACAACTTAGCAAGCCCAGTAGCATGTGAGCTGCTGTTGAAGCTAACGTGTGACACGTGTGTTGTTGTGTGGTTCCCGAGTGTTAACCGTGACCGTGGTGAACTCTGTTAGTTTGTAACTAAGTACTGTATTCAAGTACAAATATGAAGTACTTGTACTTTACGTGTACTCGACTCCATCAGAGTAAATCTTTAACTTTGAAGAGTTCGTAAAATTAAACGACCCAACAGTTTGAAACCACCTGCCCTCCTTAAGTCCCGCCCCCTTGAAGTTGACAGAGGATTACTCAACTGTGATTGGAGCACAGAGCATAAAGGGGCGGGCTTTGTGTAGGATCAGATATGTGTATCGACAGAAGATGAAATCATTTTTTAGATTTGCTGCTTCTCCTTTGAATCATTTGAATGTTTCTGTGCTAATGTTAGCGAGCTTTAAACACGTGAAGGTGTCACATTCGATGTAGATGAATCCAGAATGACAGTCACAGTTTAAACTCATTTTACTGACGTACACGTACAGACTGAACTCTTCATTAAAAACAGGTTTCTAAACATGAACTATGATGAATATGTAATCATGTCGTTGTTGAACAGAGCAGCAGAGTGACCTCGTCCTCACAGGATGAATATATTAGTCATATTTGTGCACCTGCAGGTTGATCTGATGTTTGTAATGTAAAGTGAACGTACCTGTGAGCATGTGTCGTCTGCAGATTCGTTAGTTTGAGTTGATTTGTGTCAGCAGACAGTCAGCAGACAGTCCTCTCTCTCTCTGACTGACTGTTTTTACTGTCAAACCTTTGGCTGCAGTGAATTTACATACAGGAAGTCAGCGTTAGGCACCACTTCCTCTTTCTGCAGCTGCTGTTTTTCTACTTCCTTCAGTGGCTCAGCTGACTGGCTGACCTCGTGAACGCTCATGTTACGCTCACGTTAAAATGTGTGTTTTACCTCAGGCAGGTTGGAGTAGAGCGGGCCGCGGGACGACTGCAGGACTCGCTCGAACATGACGGTGACGGTGGTGAAGATGAACTGATACTGATCCTGGCAGGAAACAGGAAGTTTAATATTTCAGTTCAGACTGTTGCCACTTTTTAAAGTTTCCCTCATCAGTGTGATGTCACTGTTTGACCTCCTCCACCCAAAGAGTCGCAGTGATGACACCAACAGACACCACAGGTCCTGTCAGACTTCTTACATCATGATGAAGTTCTTCACTTTATGATTCTAACAGTGTTTTAACGTGTTCATAAAACCTTCACAGCGTCCTTCATGTGTTCGTACTTTGGTCTGGACAGCAGACGGCCTCTGTTTACGGAGCTCCAGGATGATCTTCATGATGCTGAAGTCTGTCGTGATCTGCTGCAGAAGAAACCAACAGGAAACTGTCACAATAAAAGTCTTCAACTTGTCAGTAATATTAGCCGGCTGCTGAAAGACAGACGCTGAGCCGGACTTCTTCTTCTGTACGTCTGTTCTCAAACTATGTAACTTTTGAATATACGTAACGTGACACACTACCGACTATTTCACTGATTTTGGTGAAACTGGATCATATTTTACTCTTTAATGTCAGTACAGCGGGAAGAAGAAGAAGAGGAAGAAGAAGAGGAGGTCTTCAGGCCCAGCGGTCAGCAGCTTCTTTGGACATGAAGATGCTGCTGAAGAAGAAGAAGAGGAAAAGCTCCTCCTCTTCTTCTTCTTCTGAAATAATGGCAGAGGAGAAGAGAGTGAAGAGGACGTTGACGGAGGAAGCTAAGAAGAGAAAAAGAGAGAGTGAGCGAGCAAGAAGCCGCCGGACAAGAGTAAATCTGGGACTGACTTTTAGTGGTTGGTGAGAGCTTGGTGAAATAAAAGGCTGAAAGAGAGACGCCGAGCTGGGCTGACTGCTGTTGGATTAGTCAGTAATATTAGCTGGCTGCTATGTCTGCTGTTGGTGACCTTGTTGATGTTTGGCTGTTAGCAAAGTTGACGACTCGCTAGTTTTTGATCAGAAGTAATGTAATCAGCACAAATACTCGAGTACTCTCTGGATTATAGAGATGTTGTTTCAGAGTTTGTCTTCAGTCAGTTCGTGTTGTCACATGCTGTGTTATCGTGTGTTACCTTGGTAACCAGCAGGTCATGGATGTAGTCGAGAGCACAGATGACTCCTGTCCTCCCACAGCCCGCACTGTGACACACACACACACACACACACACACACACACACATACACACAGGAACAGATGCATGTTAGCCGTGCCATCGTTAGCAGGTGTTACCTGCTGCATATTCACAGCCTCCTGCTTTGTGTGTGGGTGTGTGTGTGTGTGTGTGTGTGTGTGTGTGTGTGTGAGATAAGCTGCCATATGTGTGACACGTCCTGTTGAATGTTAATGACCATCTGACCTGCGATCTGTGCTGCTGGCAAAAACAAGCGTCAGTAATGATGTGGAGTTAACAGCCGTTTAGTGTGTGTGTGTGTGTGTGTGTGTGTGTGTGTGTGTACCTGCAGTGTATCAGCATAGGCGAGGTGTGTGTTCCCTGGCTGGTTCTGACTCTCTCCAGCAGGTCCAGGACTCCTGCAGCCTCGTAGGGAACGTCGTGATCCGGCCATGACAAGAACTGATACTGAATCAGTGAACGGGTGTCCTGGAGGAGGAGGAGGAGGAGGAGGAAGAGGAACAAGAGGAGGACGAGGAAGAGGAAGAGGAAGAGGAGGAGGAGGACTGTGTGATCATTACAGAGAAGATGTATCTCTGAGTGTTTGTGCAGTGCAGATGTGGAGGGCTTCACCACTCTGTGAGCAACAATTCAAGAAAAATGTCTGTCAACGTAAAATGACAAAGAATCTGTGTATGACATCGTCTACACTTCAGCCAATCAGAAGAAAGCTCTGTAACAAGGGGCAAGGCTGAAAACCAATCATGTGTCGGTGATCTTCAGGCCCTGCAGACAGCAGAGCATCAAACACAGACAGGAGCTCGTTTAAGCTTGTTTAAGGTGGACTGAGCTCATTTAAGGTGGACTGATTTGAAGTGTAAAACTGTCCACATCATGGACGCCGTGTCCTCCTAAAGAGGAGAGGAACCATCCGACCTGTTATCAGCTCACGGGTCAACAGACAGAGAGCACACGGCATGATGGGTAACTTAACATGACGTGTTTCAAACTTTAAATTCAAAATGTTCAAATCAGATTTA
>JADEYK010001025.1:1092500-1120000 GCA_015710095.1 Argyrosomus japonicus | reverse complement strand
ACTTTAGAACCGTCCTCGACACGTGAGCTGCTCGTCGTGAGTCCCACAGGCCACAAACACACTGCAGGTTTCCATTATTCTGTTTTCATGATTCTCAGTTAGTCTTTAAATGCACCGTGATGCATTCAAAGACCAGAGAGCGGCTCTCTGTGGATCTGAACCTGAAACCAGCGTGACCAATAACCAGGTCACTATGTCAGCCTACCCCCGCGGCATCATGGGTAATAATCTGGCGTGTTGAAACCTACATCCTCATTCCTCACACTTCCTGTTGCAGCCGTGTGGTGACAGACACTGCCTGTCAGTCATTTGAGCTGCAGGTTGAAAAACCGGGAAAACAAAGTACTCATGAGCAACAAGGTCTCCCTGTTGGTGCGTTCAGGGACAGTCCGACATCTCACCTCACCTCATCAGACCCACATGATCTGTTTCAGACATGTAGTGTACTTGAACGCATCACCACATACTGACAACTGCAGGAAATCACAGATATTAAAATAAACTGATGATTTTTTCATTCATTAAAATGAATTATTAGAACAAAATAACAGTTTAAAACTGAATTATATATTTCCATTTATTATATATTTATTAGAGCATTTATCTATGCATGTGTTTAATATCATTAATTCGGTATATAAGTGTCTCTGTAATAACACGGCTTTGTTAAATACTCGATTCTACAGTTATTAACAGAACATTACTATGAATATCAGACTGCTGCTGTAGACGCAGGTCTGATCGTGGACTCACAGCAGAATCAAGAAAATCAGTTTTAAATCAACATTTTGTGTCTTTTCGCGAGTAGCCAAATAATAACTGGGATACTGCACAGTGAGTCGGTCTTTGTTGAGAAATAAATCAGACAGCATTAAAGTAAAAACCTGAACAGCTGAAACACTAATCAGATGGTCAAGATACTGAACCCCAAACTGCTCCTGAATACATGAATCCATCAGTGTATGAATGTGTGTGTGGATGAGTGAATGAGATATGTGATGTAAAAGTGGTCACATGACTTGAAAGGGGCTATTACTGCATGGTTAACGTCCCATCATGCTCTGGGGCATGTCTGCGTTTAACGAACTGAAGAGAAATCTGCACTCAGATCAGATCTGTCGTCTCTACGTCAGGTGAATCCTGATCTGAGGACATTTTACTGCCGTGGTTAGAGTCACTGCAGATCTATAGAGCTGCTCTGTGGTCTGTTTGATCCGTCACAAACAGACTGACTATATATTTTCTGTCGAGCAGAGACACTTCTGAAACACACTGTGACGTTTAAAGTGGAATTACCATCATCATCTGGAACGATCACGATCAGCCTGAACTTGTCGTGCTTGGTGGGATTTAGATCTTCTACGCATCACAAAATATATTCATCTCTCCGTGTGACATACATTAAAGTCCAGCGGCTACAGACAGTTCACGTTCAGGAGGAGGTTTATGATCAGCTGAATGTTGTTATTGTATCCAAACCAGGTCACATTGCTGCAGAAGGTTGATTTAAAGGAAAAGTAATCAGTCAATCAACCTTAGAAAGATTTTTAAATATTAAAAAGTTCTTTAAAGTTCTGCAGTCGTGACTTAAAGAACTTTTTTTGCTTTCAAACATCCTTAAACAGTAAAAAAGTTTCTCCAGAGAACTCATCAAGAACCAGATTTTCTTTGAGTGTTCGATGTTTCTCTGAGTAGCCGTGGACTTTTTTAATGCAGACATGTTGTGGCTGTTTCTGAACAGCGACATGGTTAAATTTAGTCATGTGGTGCGGCCAGCAGCAGAGGACCAGAAACCATGGTAGCTAGCATAGCAGCATGCTAACAATAGCAGTCCACAGTATTGTTAGCGTCGCCCTTCTGTGCACATCGCCACGCAAACCAGGCAACAAAATGTGCGTCCTGCATCACACACGTTGACACGTCGGTCACTTTGTGGCTTCTGACAGCACAGAAACGTGTCGTCTGCATAAAAACACATAAAGCTGCAGAGCGTCACAGAAAAACATGATGATTATTAGGAAACTTTAGAACCGTCCTCGACACGTGAGCTGCTCGTCGTGAGTCCCACAGGCCACAAACACACTGCAGGTTTCCATTATTCTGTTTTCATGATTCTCAGTTAGTCTTTAAATGCACCGTGATGCATTCAAAGACCAGAGAGCGGCTCTCTGTGGATCTGAACCTGAAACCAGCGTGACCAATAACCAGGTCACTATGTCAGCCTACCCCCGCGGCATCATGGGTAATAATCTGGCGTGTTGAAACCTACATCCTCATTCCTCACACTTCCTGTTGCAGCCGTGTGGTGACAGACACTGCCTGTCAGTCATTTGAGCTGCAGGTTGAAAAACCGGGAAAACAAAGTACTCATGAGCAACAAGGTCTCCCTGTTGGTGCGTTCAGGGACAGTCCGACATCTCACCTCACCTCATCAGACCCACATGATCTGTTTCAGACATGTAGTGTACTTGAACGCATCACCACATACTGACAACTGCAGGAAATCACAGATATTAAAATAAACTGATGATTTTTTCATTCATTAAAATGAATTATTAGAACAAAATAACAGTTTAAAACTGAATTATATATTTCCATTTATTATATATTTATTAGAGCATTTATCTATGCATGTGTTTAATATCATTAATTCGGTATATAAGTGTCTCTGTAATAACACGGCTTTGTTAAATACTCGATTCTACAGTTATTAACAGAACATTACTATGAATATCAGACTGCTGCTGTAGACGCAGGTCTGATCGTGGACTCACAGCAGAATCAAGAAAATCAGTTTTAAATCAACATTTTGTGTCTTTTCGCGAGTAGCCAAATAATAACTGGGATACTGCACAGTGAGTCGGTCTTTGTTGAGAAATAAATCAGACAGCATTAAAGTAAAAACCTGAACAGCTGAAACACTAATCAGATGGTCAAGATACTGAACCCCAAACTGCTCCTGAATACATGAATCCATCAGTGTATGAATGTGTGTGTGGATGAGTGAATGAGATATGTGATGTAAAAGTGGTCACATGACTTGAAAGGGGCCATTACTGCATGGTTAACGTCCCATCATGCTCTGGGGCATGTCTGCGTTTAACGAACTGAAGAGAAATCTGCACTCAGATCAGATCTGTCGTCTCTACGTCAGGTGAATCCTGATCTGAGGACATTTTACTGCCGTGGTTAGAGTCACTGCAGATCTATAGAGCTGCTCTGTGGTCTGTTTGATCCGTCACAAACAGACTGACTATATATTTTCTGTCGAGCAGAGACACTTCTGAAACACACTGTGACGTTTAAAGTGGAATTACCATCATCATCTGGAACGATCACGATCAGCCTGAACTTGTCGTGCTTGGTGGGATTTAGATCTTCTACGCATCACAAAATATATTCATCTCTCCGTGTGACATACATTAAAGTCCAGCGGCTACAGACAGTTCACGTTCAGGAGGAGGTTTATGATCAGCTGAATGTTGTTATTGTATCCAAACCAGGTCACATTGCTGCAGAAGGTTGATTTAAAGGAAAAGTAATCAGTCAATCAACCTTAGAAAGATTTTTAAATATTAAAAAGTTCTTTAAAGTTCTGCAGTCGTGACTTAAAGAACTTTTTTTGCTTTCAAACATCCTTAAACAGTAAAAAAGTTTCTCCAGAGAACTCATCAAGAACCAGATTTTCTTTGAGTGTTCGATGTTTCTCTGAGTAGCCGTGGACTTTTTTAATGCAGACATGTTGTGGCTGTTTCTGAACAGCGACATGGTTAAATTTAGTCATGTGGTGCGGCCAGCAGCAGAGGACCAGAAACCATGGTAGCTAGCATAGCAGCATGCTAACAATAGCAGTCCACAGTATTGTTAGCGTCGCCCTTCTGTGCACATCGCCACGCAAACCAGGCAACAAAATGTGCGTCCTGCATCACACACGTTGACACGTCGGTCACTTTGTGGTTTCTGACAGCACAGAAACGTGTCGTCTGCATAAAAACACATAAAGCTGCAGCGCGTCAGAGGAAAACATGATGATTATTAGGAAACTATAAAACTGCCCTCGACACGTGAAGCTGCTGGCAGCTAGCACAGCAGCACAGCATAGCGTACGTCCTGCTTCAGAAAGTCCACGTAACATCAATCCTGAAGAGAACCGGGTCGAGAACCAGAGCTCGGATTGTCCTGATCCAAACTTAGAATACTTTGAACCATTAATTTAATCTCCACTTATTATCTCAGATTTGAACTGATCATGCACAGTCGTGCTCATAAGTTTATATACTCAATGACAGCTTGCAGTCTTTTCTCATAGTCGTGGATGAAGCTCATTCTTCTTGGCAAAAAGCTTCCAGGCCCTGTAAATTTTGGGTTGTCTTGCATGAACTGCACGTTTGAGATCTCCCCAAAGTGGCTCCATGACATTAAAGTCAGGAGTCTGTGACGGCCACTCCAGAAGCTTCTCTTTCTTCTGCTGGAGTCACTGCAGGGTTGACTCGGCCTTGTGTTTATAGGATCCAACATGCTGCATTCATCTTTCCATCAGTTTGAACTAAATGTCCTGCTGCTGCAGAGATCCACCTCAAATTTTTGATAATAAATGGCTTCATGTGACCTCTATCCCTGAATAAAAGAAAGTTTTTCATCATGATCCGTCACATTTTCCAATAAAATGTTCATATATTTCACAAATTCTGCCAGAGGTTTGTAAATTTATGAGCACACCTGTATGTATGAACGTGTCGACGTATCAGGAGGATGTTGAAACTTATTTTAACCTTTAATCTAATTCAAAATGTTCTCGATGCTTTGATCAGTTTTAAATTATTTTATTTCATTTCTAAAAAACATTTCAGGGATTTGTCAAAGTCTAAATAAACTACAGAGTGTGTGTTCATGTGTTTAACTCACACACACACACACACACACACACTTTCATTGAATGACTCATTTCAGGAACAACGCCAACAGGAAGCAGCTCCGCTGATTAATAATGAACCAACCTGAGAGAATGAGGAAGCAGGACTGTTGACCAACTAACCGCCGAACACAGCCGACCTGCACACACACCTTAAACACACTGTGTGTTTAAGGTGTGTGTGCAGGTCGGCTGCTCAAAGGTTAATGACCCGCCTGATAAAAACATTAAAAAAACGTTCACAAGTGTTTGAGGGGACACAGAGTACCTGTCGTGTTTCTCAGGTGCTTACATCCTCTGAAACGTGACAGTTTGCAGGAAACAGGAAATGAAAAAAGGCGTGAAGCAGGACAGACTACCTGCTCACACCAACGAGGCCAGAGAGGAGCTGAGGCCACAGACACAAATAACTCTGAGGTCTGTCTGTCAAAGGCGACGCGTCGTCTGATTTTATTTGGGGAAACGTTTCGTTTACTTTAATTATAAAGACACGTACAAGTACCTCAAATGTGTACACTCTATCACTGCTGTGTCATAACTGAACATGATATTGTGATATTAAACAAGCTCAGCTCTCTCAGAGTCCAGACACCTGACACAGGTACAGTGAGGGAAATAATCATTTGATACTTGCTGCTAAATTTGCTCACTGAGAAATAAATAAACGCTCTATAATAATTTTAACGGTTACTTTATTATCTTACATCCTTTACAAAATCTGTGGAGGGAGCTGAAGCTTTGAGCTGTCGAGCGACAGCCGTGAAACCTGAAGGACCTGGAGAAGATCTGCAAAGAGGAGTGGATCGAGATGGTGACCGTGGTGACCGTGGTCACGTTCTGTTATTTCACTCACTCAAATGCAAATCAGTTTATAACTTTTATGTAATATGATTCTGTCTCTCCCCGTTAAAATAATCATTATCATTAAAATTATAGACTGTGACATTATTTCCCTCACTGTGTCCTCAGCCTCTTTCATTCAGTCACTACACGAAGCTCATGACCAGGTGAGGGTTGGAACACGGAGCCCCGCCCTGCGAGCCCATCACCTGCAGGGACAGGTGTCATGATCAGGAGCTCATTCTTTCATCGTAAACTACTGTAGCGGCAATTTTCCGTTTAAACAGCCGCTAAGAGGCTGAGCAGGCTCCTACTGTGACGCGTGGTCCACGTTATAAGTTCATGATGTTTATTCACCAAAATAACAACAAACATAAATCGGCACAACGACGAACTGAACTGAAATGAGAGAAGTGCTAAGGCGATAATAAGAGACACGTGATAATAAATAGTGACATGGTCAACAGAAAATATCGGAGCCCGTCACCCTCTTTGTTCAAAAACTCCCGCCACCAAGTGCACAGGTGAAAATGAGGTACAACGACCACACCGCCTGTGCCAATTACCAGAAGTAAAGGTGAGCTACAAACGTGATCTAAACCAATAAACACGCAAACTACATAGACACATTTTGGCTCCTACAACTACGTCATTTTAACATCGACGAGACTTTCATGAGAATGTTTCACTGAGACCGTTCTTACTTTTGCTTTTGTGAGTTTAAAAATAAAAAGAGATGACAGAAGTTAAACAGCCGTCTCACTGAGTTAAACACACTGTACAGCTGCTTCATGTTCGTGTTTCTAACAGTTTGTTCCAGCTGCTGTCGACTTTTAGATAACAGAGTGAAGTGTGTTAATGTTCATGTGACAGTACTTTAGTAAATATACTCAGTTACTCTGGTAAAATATTAAAAAGTGGTGATTACTGTCCATGACGACAACAAGAAGTTCATTTCCAGTCGTTACAGAAACACAAAGTGAACTCTGTGTTTGGATTTGCGTGTTTTACACAGAGCACATATTTTATCAGCTCGTTTGAATAGCGAGCGTGAAGAGACGAAAACCACAAACTAACAAACACAGAACGTTTGTCCAGGAATGCAAAGGACGAGTCATCGACAGAGAAACACTGTCCACCTCATCACCTCACTGAAATGTGAGAGATTACAACACGTATGTTCAGTTAGCGTGTGGCACACACAGAAACTGACTTTACCGTCAGCGCTGACCTCAAACCTCAAACACTGTCACTTCAGTTTCAGAGGCAGAATATTCTCATGTGAATGTCACAGAGATGTTTTTATTCTTATTCATTATTTAACACTTAGATACATTTCAGTATGTTGGATTTTATAAATGCTGTCAACAAAATACTGAACATGTCCTCACTTGGCTGAGAGGTCCCCGTATGTTAGCCGGTTCACTGACAGATGAAAACAGACACTCACGCTGTACTCCTGATCCACGGTACCCGGATCGACGGCCTTCAGGGTGGACAGCAGCAACGGCAGCAGCTCCATGTCGACTCAAAGAACATCCAACACCTGAGCCGGCCTCAGAGGACTGACAGAGTCGGAGCTGCAGACCGATACAGGCCGATACAGACCGATACTGACTGATACTGACCTACAGACCAAAACTGAAAATAAAAGAAACCTCCCCCTGTCTCTCTCTCTCTCTCTCTGCCTCGGTCTCACTTCTGTCTCTGTGTTTTAACCCTCCTCGTCCTCGTTGGTTAATGATTTAACAGAACATTAACCGACACGTTATCTGTGAACCACGGAACAAGGAGGAAGTGTGAAGAAACTCTGAATGAAATAACAGAAAGTTTACTTGATTACTTCACTGAACTTTTTAAATTTCCTTCCTCAGTGTCATGAGTGAATGAACTCACAACATGAACTCAAACAGTTTCACCTGTTTGTGTGGACGCAGGTGTGCACGATAAACAGACTTTGTCCAGTCAGATTTTAAAAACTGTTTTTAAACTGTTTGAATGTGAAAATGAAACTTTAGTTTTTCTGTGAAGCAACAAACGAACTCAAAGTTCTTCAGGTGACACTGACGCTGCAGTTTGAAACTCTTTAAGAAGATACACGGACTCTGAGCTCACCTGGATTCTGGCGCCACCTGTGGACAAAAGTGGGAATGTTTCCGCAGCGTTGTTTCGTTCATTTTAATCATTTCATTTAAAAATAACTTAAGAAATATTTTTTCTGTCTGATGATGTTTGGAGGTCGTAAAAGTTTGTTTTTAAATGTGTCGCATGTTTTTACTGAATTTTGAGTTAAACAGTCAAAACTTTAACGACTCAGAGACTTTGTCGGTTTATTGATTATTGATCCATCCTGAATGTAACTATAATTGAATTATTTACACGTGTTAAAATGTCTGATATGATGATTTTTATTATGAGATATTAAATCAGAATTTTTCTCCAGTTTGTTGAATCAGAATTTGGATTCTTGTCGGGCCGTACCTGAAACCTATGAAGATGTTTTACTTGAGTAAAAGTATTAATACTACAGTGTAGAAATACTCTGTTAGTAAACACAGTAAAAGTCCTGCATTTAAAAATATCTTATATTCCAGTTCAGCACTAAATAAAATCTGTTTCATTGTTTATTTATTTTAATATTTATAAACAGCTGTTTAATCTGAAGTTATATATTTTCATTTATTTATAAGTCAAACTGTTTATACAGATCAGGATGGATGACAGCAGCATGAAGATAAATATATTGCAGTAAAACATATAAAGTGTGTATAAAGTGTGTGAGTGCATCCGCAGTGTGTGCACAGAGGGGCAGTAAACTGTGTCTGCTCTCGGTGTTCAGGATCAGAGTCAGAGTGAGACCTCTGTCCGCTGTCCTGTGTCCTCCTCTCTGCGGCTCTCCTCCGTCTCCTCCTGCTAGCTTTAGCCTGCTAGCAGCTAACCATGGCCATGTCGCAGGCTCTGTCAGAGGAGGAGTTCCACCGGATGCAGGTGAGATACAAACGGCTCAGGTGTTCTTCCAGACACACAGGTAGCTGTCAGCCCCGTGAATGACACCTGTCAGTGCGCGTGAACAGGTGCGGCATCACAGGCGTCCGCGCGCTAATGCTAACCGTTAGACGTTAGCCGTTAGCAGCTAACGCGGCTAGCTGAGCGGCTGTTTGATGTTTTTAATTAATATTTATTATTCATGGCGGGAATTAACAGTCTGTGTGTGTTCTCACTGATTACAAAGCGCGGGAAACTTCTTTAATTAACAGCCAGCTAGCTCTGTGTCAGCTAACCTAGCCTAGCCTCCTCCAGCTTCCTGGTGCTAACGTTTATTTATCTGTCAGTGAGCTAACAAGCTAACATGTTAGCATGCACGGGAGAGTCACGGGATGACTCACACACACACGCACACACACACACACGCACACACACACACACACACACACACACACACACACACACACACACACACACACACAGAGCCGTGTGTTGTTGATTAGCATCGCTCCGTGTTACTGCAGTACTCTGAGTGTCACAGTAGTAGTACACGGTCAGTGTGTACACATGAAGCACACACACACACACACACACACACACACACACACACCTCAGGTATCATAATCAGAGTGTCGCCTGCAGCCGTCAGTCAGTTAGATCGGGTTCTGTCTCTGGACCGGGTTCTGTCTCTGGACCGGGTTCTGTCTCTGGACCGGGTTCTAGCTTTTCACACATGCAGTCGGTCTCTGAAATGTTCTGGATCATTTTCATCACGGGCTCGTGTGTGTGTGTGTGTGTGTGTGTGTGTGTGTGAACCGGGTCAGAGTCTGTGGATCCAGTCTTCAGAGTCCAGATAAGGTTCTAGTAGAACTCTGCAGGGTCAGAGTGTCTGAGGTCCTCTGATCTGGGTCTGTGTTCTGGTCTGTGTTCTGGTCTGTGTTCTGTGTTCTGGTCTGTGTTCTGTGTTCTGGTCTGTGTTCTGGTCTGTGTTCTGGTCTGTGTTCTGTGTTCTGCTCCTGTAATGTGAGAAAGTTCCTGATTAATTAACGAGCTGCTCGTCAGTGTGCAGAGCTGTGACGATGTTTAATGATGTAAGAGGTGTGAGAGGAGAGTCCTCTATGAAGACCAGACTGAGGGTCAAATAGTAAATACTAAGTCCTTTCCTAACCACTTTTCCTAACCACTTGACCTCATGATGTTTTCCATGGAGGTAAGATGTGAAGGAGAGGTGATAAGGAGTTAGGAGAAGTCGACTGCTCTCACACTAGACTACGTCATGAAGCGACGGTGAATGTTATTGACGTGATCTGTGGTAAAACTACAAAGTCCAGAAGATGGACTACAAAACGCTCATCTGAGATACTTCCTAGATACTCCCCGTGCGCTCTGACCGTGTTGTTTCATGCAGGAAATATAAACGTGGACAACCCGGTGAAAAATGTGACTTCATCATCAACGTCAGAGTTCAAATAATAAATGAATATTGTCCACCTGTCACAGAAGTCAGATGAAGTGTTTGTTAGCTGGTATGGTCGCTCACCCTCCTGTCCACTCATATAGAAACATATCAGCAAGTTATGGCAAAGATATGATTAATCAGCAACGGTAACTTCATGATGATCTGCAGGACGCTGGATGTCACAGTTACAAACAGTTTGTACTCTGTGTGTGAACGCAGCTCCACAGTCAACAACAGAACAGGTCACCTCCTTTCCTTTCCTAAAGGATGCTCCGTGTACCCTATGCTAAAGGAGATAATAAAGGAAGCATTGAAGCTCCTTTCCTGAGACTCTGAGACTGGAGGAGCAGTTCAGTCTGTACACACTGTCACTGATGTTTTCTGTGTGTGTGTGTGTGTGTGTGTGTGTGTGTGTGTGTGTGTGTGTGTGTGTGCAGGCTCAGCTGTTGGAGCTGAGGACTCAGAACTATCAGCTGTCCGATGATCTGAGGAAGAACACAGCAGGTAAACAGTTTGTGTTAAAGGTCACATGATACTTCATACACTTCACTTTCAGTCTGTCTGTGTTCACAGTAATATTAATATATGTTGTATATCATGAGGTCATCAGAGGAGTTTCACTGTGAACAATCAATAATCATCATTATTGATGATTATTGATTATTGATGTTTCAGAGCTGAACGCTGTCCGTCAGAAGAACGTCGTTCTGGAGAGAGACTTCATCAAAGCACAGAAGGTGATCTTCATCATCATCATCATCTTCATCATCATCATCATCATCATTAATAATCATTAATCTTGATCAGTAATTATTGTTTGTTTATTTTCAGGCTCTGAATAAAAGTAAGAAAGCTCAGGTGAGTCCTCCTCTCTGGTTGCCATGGTTACCACACGGTTTACACTGGTGGTCAGCGCCCTCTGCTGGTCGTCACCTGTCTGACACACTCTGTTTATATTTATGTGTTATATGAATATATGATGATTTTATGTTTTATAGTCTGATCCACATTTTAAATATTTTAATCCGTTTAAAGATTCAAAAGCTTCAGTCTGAAGTTCATTATCAGAATATTCCCTTTAAATGTTTTTCATATCTTTGTATGTTGATGCTGTCGTTGCTGTCGCTGCTGTCGTTGATATTGTCCCTGTTGCTGTTGCAGGAGGTTGATGCGTTGCTGAGTGAGACTGAGATGCTTCAGGGGAAACTTCACAGTCAGGAGGAAGATTTCAGACTGCAGAACAGCACGCTGATGACTGAACTGTCCAAGGTGAGGCTCACATGTTAGTGATTAACATACATGTTATTTATTAACATACATGTTAGAGTTATTAACATACATGTTAGTGATTAACATACATGTTATTTATTAACATACATGTTAGAGTTATTAACATACATGTTAGTTATTAACATACATGTTAGAGTTATTAACATACATGTTAGTTATTAACATACATGTTAGTTATTAACATACATGTTAGAGTGATTAACATACATGTTAGTTATTAACATACGTGTTAGAGTGATTAACATACATGTTAGAGTTATTAACATACATGTTAGAGTTATTAACATACATGTTAGTGATTAACATACATGTTATTTATTAACATACATGTTAGTTATTAACATACATGTTAGAGTTATTAACATACATGTTAGTGATTAACATACATGTTAGTGATTAACATACATGTTATTATTAACATACATGTTAGTTATTAACATACATGTTAGAGTTATTAACATACATGTTAGAGTTATTAATATTCATGTTAGAGTTATTAACATACATGTTAGAGTTATTAACATACATGTTAGTTATTAACATACATGTTAGAGTTATTAACATACATGTTAGTTATTAACATACATGTTATTTATTAACATACATGTTAGAGTTATTAACATACATGTTAGAGTTATTAATATTCATGTTAGAGTTATTAACATACATGTTAGTTATTAACATACATGTTAGAGTTATTAATATTCATGTTAGAGTTATTAACATACATGTTAGAGTGATTAACATACGTGTTAGTTATTAACGTACATGTTAGAGTTATAAACATACATGTTAGTTATTAACGTACATGTTAGAGTTATTAACATACATGTTAGAGTTATTAACATACGTGTTAGTTATTAACATACATGTTAGTTATTAACATACATGTTAGAGTTATTAACATACATGTTAGAGTTATTAACATACATGTTAGTTATTAACATACATGTTATTTATTAACATACATGTTAGAGTTATTAACATACATGTTAGAGTTATTAATATTCATGTTAGAGTTATTAACATACATGTTAGTTATTAACATACATGTTAGAGTTATTAATATTCATGTTAGAGTTATTAACATACATGTTAGAGTTATTAACATACGTGTTAGTTATTAACGTACATGTTAGAGTTATTAACATACATGTTAGAGTTATTAACATACATGTTAGTTATTAACATACATGTTAGAGTTATTAACATACATGTTAGTTATTAACGTACATGTTAGAGTTATTAACATACATGTTAGTTATTAACATACATGTTATTTATTAACATACATGTTATTTATTAACATACATGTTAGAGTTATTAACATACATGTTAGTTATTAACATACATGCTAGTTATTAACATACATGTTAGAGTTATTAACATACATGTTAGAGTTATTAACATACATGTTAGAGTTATTAACATACATGTTAGAGTTATTAACATACATGTTAGTTATTAACGTACGTGTTAGAGTTATTAACATACATGTTAGTTATTAACGTACATGTTAGAGTTATTAACATACATGTTAGAGTTATTAACGTACATGTTAGAGTTATTAACATACATGTTAGTTATTAACGTACATGTTAGAGTTATTAACATACATGTTAGAGTTATTAACATACATGTTAGTTATTAACGTACATGTTAGAGTGATTAACATACATGTTAGTTATTAACATACATGTTAGAGTGATTAACATACATGTTAGAGTGATTAACATACATGTTAGTTATTAACATACGTGTTAGAGTGATTAACATACATGTTAGAGTTATTAACATACATGTTAGTTATTAACATACATGTTAGTTATTAACATACATGTTAGAGTTATTAACATACATGTTACATGTTAGAGTTATTAACATACATGTTAGTTATTAACATACATGTTAGTGATTAACATACATGTTAGTTATTAACATACATGTTAGAGTGATTAACATACATGTTAGTGATTAACATACATGTTAGTGATTAACATACATGGTTGAAGTCGTGTTTTTAAAATGATGTTTGTTGATTGACGAGGAGAAAAAGTTCATTTGAACTGACCTGAGTGCAGCTCAAACTCCTCGTGTGTGAAACAAAACAAATGTTTATATTATTTAGAGTTGATTGATTTTAATGTTGTAAGTCTGCAGACGTGCTGAGAGTTCTTCAGTCTGTGTTATTGCTCCTCTCTCTCGTTGCTCTTACTCATTGCTCCTCTCTCGTTGTTCCTCTCTCTCGTTGCTCTTACTCATTGCTCCTCTCTCGTTGTTCCTCTCTCTCGTTGCTCTTACTCATTGCTCTCTTTCGTTGCTCCTCTCTCTCATTGCTCTCTCTCGTTGCTCTTACTCATTGCTCCTCTCTCGTTGTTCCTCTCTCTCATTGCTCCTCTCTCATTGCTCTCTTTCGTTGCTCCTCTCTCTCATTGCTCCTCTCTCATTGCTCTCTTTCGTTGCTCCTCTCTCTCATTGCTCCTCTCTCATTGCTCTCTCTCGTTGCTCCTCTCTCTCATTGCTCCTCTCACATTGCTCTCTCTCGTTGCTCTTACTCATTGCTCCTCTCTCGTTGCTCCTCTCTCGTTGCTCTTACTCGTTGCTCCTCTCTCATTGCTCCTCTCTCTCGTTGCTCTTACTCGTTGCTCCTCTCTCATTGCTCCTCTCTCTCGTTGCTCTTACTCGTTGCTCCTCTCTCATTGCTCCTCTCTCTCGTTGCTCTTACTCATTGCTCCTCTCTCATTGCTCCTCTCTCTCGTTGCTCTTACTCGTTGCTCCTCTCTCATTGCTCCTCTCTCGTTGCTCTTACTCGTTGCTCCTCTCTCATTGCTCCTCTCTCTCAATGCTCTTACTCGTTGCTCCTCTCTCATTGCTCCTCTCTCGTTGCTCTTACTCGTTGCTCTTACTCATTGCTCCTCTCTCGTTGTTCCTCTCTCTCATTGCTCCTCTCTCGTTGCTCCTCTCTCGTTGCTCTTACTTATTGCTCCTCTCTCGTTGCTCCTCTCTCGTTGCTCCTCTCTCATTGCTCCTCTCTCGTTGCTCCTCTCTCTCATTGCTCCTCTCTCATTGCTCCTCTCTCATTGCTCCTACTTATTGCTCCTCTCTCGTTGCTCCTCTCTCTCATTGCTCCTCTCTCATTGCTCTCTTTCGTTGCTCCTCTCTCTCATTGCTCCTCTCTCATTGCTCTCTCTCGTTGCTCTTACTCATTGCTCCTCTCTCGTTGTTCCTCTCTCTCATTGCTCCTCTCTCATTGCTCTCTTTCGTTGCTCCTCTCTCTCATTGCTCCTCTCTCATTGCTCTCTTTCGTTGCTCCTCTCTCTCATTGCTCCTCTCTCATTGCTCTCTTTCGTTGCTCCTCTCTCTCATTGCTCCTCTCTCATTGCTCTCTCTCGTTGCTCCTCTCTCTCATTGCTCCTCTCTCATTGCTCTCTCTCGTTGCTCTTACTCATTGCTCCTCTCTCGTTGCTCCTCTCTCGTTGCTCTTACTCGTTGCTCCTCTCTCGTTGCTCCTCTCTCTCGTTGCTCTTACTCGTTGCTCCTCTCTCGTTGCTCCTCTCTCTCGTTGCTCTTACTCATTGCTCCTCTCTCATTGCTCCTCTCTCTCGTTGCTCTTACTCGTTGCTCCTCTCTCATTGCTCCTCTCTCGTTGCTCTTACTCGTTGCTCCTCTCTCATTGCTCCTCTCTCTCAATGCTCTTACTCGTTGCTCCTCTCTCATTGCTCCTCTCTCGTTGCTCTTACTCGTTGCTCTTACTCATTGCTCCTCTCTCGTTGCTCCTCTCTCATTGCTCTCTTTCGTTGCTCCTCCAGCTGTGTACGCAGATCGAGCAGCTGGAAAAGGAGAATCAGAGTCTGAAGGATGGAGGAGGCGCCTCCACATGCAGCCCTCCACCTAACCCAGCCTCCAGCCCTGTAGATGGAGAGCTGCTCCGCCTGCAGGCGGAGAACTCCGCCCTGCAGAAGAAGATGAAAGGTGAGTTTTCGTGGTCATGTGACGACGTGTCGGGGACGGAGACGATGACTCTGATTGGCCGCTGTTCTCCTCCAGCCCTCCAGGAACGCTACGACAAAGAGATCCAGAGACAGGCGGTCGCCCAGGGCAACCAGAGCGTTACCACGGAGACCGACGGGTCAGCCAGCGCCAACGGAGTCTCTGATGTCACAGGGAGAGGGGAGGAGCCAGCAGCAGAAGGAGCCAATGACAGACTGGAACAGGTGATTGACAGAAGCAATATTTAATAATTATGACGTCATCATGATGAGCTGCTGTGATAAAAATAAAATGTGAGGTTTGAATTAACATTTAAACGTTTATTATTTATGTATTTATTTAATGTTCCTGTCCATGTCTGACAGACGGAGGCTCAGGATGACTCGGGGAAACAGATCCACGGTGAGTTCACAGCTCGTTTCCTGTCACGTGATCATCAAAACTGCAGTCTGATTAATTTAATAACGAACAGACGAGTTTTTCTGTTTTTACTTTAAATCAGTTTTAGTTTCATTTTTCAGCTTGTTTTCATTTTCAGTCGTTCAGATTTGATTAATGGTTTGATCAGGTGACGTCTCTGGACTTTATTAATAATCTTTACCAGCTTCAGACTGCATGAACTCAGTGATGATTTAATAATCACATTTAAACATGTTCAACCTTCATGATGCTCTCAAATACTGTCACCCCCCCTGTGTTGTTATTATTATTATTATTATTATTATTATTATTATAATTATTATTATGGTTTGATTTGAGAGTTAACGGTGACGTTGCAGCCTTTATTGAGGCGTAGAGCAGCTAGCTGGCTCAGGGCAGACACACACTACGAGCTTATGAACTGAAGACTAACGAGGATTTCATTCATTTATTTCTATGATTTAATTTATAAACATGTTCAGACTCATTAATCTGAAGTTTGCTGACAGAGCTGCAAAGACTAAATCAACTTACAACATCAATTATCATTATTAGTGATCAGTATATTCTGAATGTTTCTCTCATAAACACTGTAAATATAATAATAATATCAAACTGACTGAATATTCAAAGATTCGTAATGTTGTTGTAAAATCTTCAAGACAGTGTCAAGACCACCAAGACCAATACCAAGACTGAGACTGAGACTGAGACCACGACCAGACAGTACAGTCTAACAGCTAATAGTTGCTCCATTCTCTGTGTGAGCGATGGACAGATGCGTGAAGGTCAGAGATGTTTGACTTTGCAGCTCGGTCACAAACCGTCGGACTCAAACGGGTCCAGAGTTCGTCTCTGAGTCCTGAGCGTCCTGCAGACTAAGTGAGGAGCTGGTCTAGTGTGTGTCTGGCCTAACGGACTGCCCCTGCTGTGTGCGGCGCCCCCTTTAGGCCTGTCAGAGAAGAGCGTAGAGAAGATTGTAGCTAAGCAGGCAGCGCTAGGCTGGTCGGCTGCTCTCTGTCCAATAACTCACTGCTTTGGACCAGAGCTGGAGATGGCACTGAACACCGAGCAGGAGGAGAAGAGGCTGCTGAGGGAGACGGTGCACAACCTGGAGGTACTCACACACACCTGACACACACACACCTGAGGCACCTGACACACATCTGACACTCACATACACACACCTGACACACACACACATCTGACACGCACATACGCACACCTGACACACACACAGTGAATGACGTTGTTTGATGTTTGATTGTGATGCTGCTCTGCTGTCATGTTATTTATTCATTGTATGATTTAATTGATTCAACTTATTGATACTGCTCCGTTTGTTGATTAAAGACGTGATTAATTAGACTAATTAGAGCAACGGTGTCCAAACTTCTTTTAAAGAGGCCAGATTGGACAATGTGAAGATGTCCGGGGGCCAAACTAACATTTAAAAATGAAAAAATGACCAATAAAAGTTACATACAAATGTTCTATAACTATTTTGTTTTCATTGTCACAATTATAATTTTTTTAAATGACTGTCACCAAATCTAAACCAATCAGACGTGAACAAATCTAAAAACCAGTTCTTCTTTCTTTCACATCTGCAGTCAGATAACAGAATAAATTGTACGAACACGTTAAACTGAATGAAGCTGATACAAATCTGAACCTCATGTTCATTTCAAACATGACTTATTATGAGTAATGCAAAGTCTGTTAACATTTCAGTTGAACACGTATCACTCTGTCTCTGCTCTTTAACAAAGTCACATTTAGTGTCACAGCTACAGATATATAACAGCAGCAGTTATGTGCTTAAAGCTTCAGATGCTTCATCATGTCAACAATAAAAGACAAACAGTCATACAGTGTCTGACAATCCAGCAGGCCATAAATAATATATTATAAACATGAAGCTGAGGGCCGCATGACATCTGACTGTGGGCCGCGATTGGCCCCCGGGCCGTACTTTGGACATCCCTCAATTAGATGGTTACATATAATAAATGTAGCTGTTAGCTGTTAGCTGACCTCTGTACAGATGTGTCTGCTGCATCACGATGATATTTAATCTGAATAAGTGTGTGAAGGTGTTTAAAGGCTTCACATGAGAGCGAACATCAAATATTAATATAGAAAAGATCAAAGAGTCACATGTGAGAGAGGAAACTAATTAATTCATGACAGGAACATAAATGTTAGCCGAGGAGCAAACTGAAGATCTTTAATCACACTGAGCACAGACATTCATCATCATGTGACCATTATACATATCTATAGTTTAATTATCTATAGTTTAATTATAGATATCTATACTTTAATTATCTATAGTTTAATTATAGATATCTATAGTTTAATTATCTATAGTTTAATTATAGATATCTATAGTTTAATTATCTATAGTTGAATTATAGATATCTATAGTTTAATTATAGATATCTATACTTTAATTATCTATAGTTTAATTATAGATATCTATAGTTTAATTATAGATATCTATACTTTAATTATCTATAGTTTAATTATAGATATCTATACTTTAATTATCTATAGTTTAATTATAGATATCTATACTTTAATTATCTATACTTTAATTATAGATATCTATACTTTAATTATAGATATCTATACTTTAATTATCTATAGTTTAATTATAGATATCTATACTTTAATTATCTATAGTTTAATTATAGATATCTATACTTTAATTATAGATATCTATACTTTAATTATCTATAGTTTAATTATAGATATCTATACTTTAATTATCTATAGTTTAATTATAGATATCTATACTTTAATTATCTATAGTTCAGTTATAGATATCTATACTTTAATTATCTATAGTTTAATTATAGATATCTATACTTTAATTATCTATAGTTTAATTATAGATATCTATACTTTAATTATCTATAGTTTAATTATACATATCTATACTTTAATTATAGATATCTGTACTTTAATTATCTATAGTTTAATTATACATATCTATACTTTAATTATCTATAGTTTAATTATAGATATCTATACTTTAATTATCTATAGTTTAATTATAGATATCTATACTTTAATTATCTATACTTTAATTATAGATATCTATACTTTAATTATAGATATCTATACTTTAATTATCTATAGTTTAATTATAGATATCTATACTTTAATTATCTATAGTTTAATTATAGATATCTATACTTTAATTATCTATAGTTCAGTTATAGATATCTATACTTTAATTATCTATAGTTTAATTATAGATATCTATACTTTAATTATCTATAGTTTAATTATAGATATCTATACTTTAATTATCTATAGTTTAATTATACATATCTATACTTTAATTATAGATATCTGTACTTTAATTATCTATAGTTTAATTATACATATCTATACTTTAATTATCTATAGTTTAATTATACATATCTATACTTTAATTATCTATAGTTTAATTATAGATATCTATAGTTTAATTATAGATATCTATAGTTTAATTATCTATAGTTTAATTATAGATATCTATAGTTTAATTACATATATCTATAGTTTAATTATCTATAGTTTAATTATAGATATCTATACTTTAATTACATATATCTATAGTTTAATTATCTATAGTTTAATTATAGATATCTATAGTTTAATTATCTATAGTTCAGTTATAGATATCTATACTTTAATTATCTATAGTTTAATTATACATATCTATAGTTCAGTTATAGATATCTATACTTTAATTATCTATAGTTCAGTTATAGATATCTATACTTTAATTATCTATAGTTTAATTATAGATATCTATACTTTAATTATCTATAGTTTAATTATAGATATCTATAGTTTAATTACATATATCTATAGTTTAATTATCTATAGTTTAATTATAGATATCTATACTTTAATTACATATATCTATAGTTTAATTATCTATAGTTTAATTATAGATATCTATACTTTAATTACATATATCTATAGTTTAATTATCTATAGTTTAATTATAGATATCTATAGTTTAATTATCTATAGTTCAGTTATAGATATCTATACTTTAATTATCTATAGTTCAGTTATAGATATCTATACTTTAATTATCTATAGTTTAATTATAGATATCTATAGTTTAATTATCTATAGTTCAGTTATAGATATCTATACTTTAATTATCTATAGTTTAATTATAGATATCTATACTTTAATTATCTATAGTTTAATTATAGATATCTATACTTTAATTATCTATAGTTTAATTATAGATATCTATAGTTTAATTATCTATAGTTCAGTTATAGATATCTATACTTTAATTATCTATAGTTTAATTATAGATATCTATACTTTAATTATCTATACTTTAATTATAGATATCTATACTTTAATTATAGATATCTATACTTTAATTATCTATAGTTTAATTATAGATATCTATACTTTAATTATCTATAGTTTAATTATAGATATCTATACTTTAATTATCTATAGTTTAATTATAGATATCTATACTTTAATTATCTATAGTTTAATTATAGATATCTATAGTTTAATTATCTATAGTTCAGTTATAGATATCTATACTTTAATTATCTATAGTTTAATTATAGATATCTATACTTTAATTATCTATACTTTAATTATAGATATCTATACTTTAATTATAGATATCTATACTTTAATTATCTATAGTTTAATTATAGATATCTATACTTTAATTATCTATAGTTTAATTATAGATATCTATACTTTAATTATCTATAGTTCAGTTATAGATATCTATACTTTAATTATCTATAGTTTAATTATACATATCTATACTTTAATTATAGATATCTGTACTTTAATTATCTATAGTTTAATTATACATATCTATACTTTAATTATCTATAGTTTAATTATACATATCTATACTTTAATTATCTATAGTTTAATTATAGATATCTATAGTTTAATTATAGATATCTATAGTTTAATTATCTATAGTTTAATTATAGATATCTATAGTTTAATTACATATATCTATAGTTTAATTATCTATAGTTTAATTATAGATATCTATACTTTAATTACATATATCTATAGTTTAATTATCTATAGTTTAATTATAGATATCTATAGTTTAATTATCTATAGTTCAGTTATAGATATCTATACTTTAATTATCTATAGTTTAATTATACATATCTATAGTTCAGTTATAGATATCTATACTTTAATTATCTATAGTTCAGTTATAGATATCTATACTTTAATTATCTATAGTTTAATTATAGATATCTATACTTTAATTATCTATAGTTTAATTATAGATATCTATAGTTTAATTACATATATCTATAGTTTAATTATCTATAGTTTAATTATAGATATCTATACTTTAATTACATATATCTATAGTTTAATTATCTATAGCTTAATTATAGATATCTATACTTTAATTACATATATCTATAGTTTAATTATCTATAGTTTAATTATAGATATCTATAGTTTAATTATCTATAGTTCAGTTATAGATATCTATACTTTAATTATCTATAGTTCAGTTATAGATATCTATACTTTAATTATCTATAGTTTAATTATAGATATCTATAGTTTAATTATCTATAGTTCAGTTATAGATATCTATACTTTAATTATCTATAGTTTAATTATAGATATCTATACTTTAATTATCTATAGTTTAATTATAGATATCTATAGTTTAATTATCTATAGTTCAGTTATAGATATCTATACTTTAATTATATATAGTTTAATTATAGATATCTATACTTTAATTATCTATAGTTTAATTATAGATATCTATAGTTTAATTATCTATAGTTCAGTTATAGATATCTATACTTTAATTATCTATAGTTCAGTTATAGATATCTATACTTTAATTATCTATAGTTTAATTATAGATATCTATAGTTTAATTATCTATAGTTCAGTTATAGATATCTATAGTTTAATTATCTATAGTTTAATTATAGATATCTATAGTTTAATTATCTATAGTTCAGTTATAGATATCTATAGTTTAATTATCTATAGTTCAGTTATAGATATCTATACTTTAATTATCTATAGTTTAATTATAGATATCTATACTTTAATTATCTATAGTTCAGTTATAGATATCTATACTTTAATTATCTATAGTTTAATTATAGATATCTATACTTTAATTATCTATAGTTTAATTATAGATATCTATACTTTAATTATCTATAGTTTAATTATACATATCTATACTTTAATTATAGATATCTGTACTTTAATTATCTATAGTTTAATTATACATATCTATACTTTAATTATCTATAGTTTAATTATACATATCTATACTTTAATTATCTATAGTTTAATTATAGATATCTATAGTTTAATTATAGATATCTATAGTTTAATTATCTATAGTTTAATTATAGATATCTATAGTTTAATTACATATATCTATAGTTTAATTATCTATAGTTTAATTATAGATATCTATACTTTAATTACATATATCTATAGTTTAATTATCTATAGTTTAATTATAGATATCTATAGTTTAATTATCTATAGTTCAGTTATAGATATCTATACTTTAATTATCTATAGTTTAATTATACATATCTATAGTTCAGTTATAGATATCTATACTTTAATTATCTATAGTTTAATTATAGATATCTATACTTTAATTATCTATAGTTTAATTATAGATATCTATAGTTTAATTACATATATCTATAGTTTAATTATCTATAGTTTAATTATAGATATCTATACTTTAATTACATATATCTATAGTTTAATTATCTATAGTTTAATTATAGATATCTATACTTTAATTACATATATCTATAGTTTAATTATCTATAGTTTAATTATAGATATCTATAGTTTAATTATCTATAGTTCAGTTATAGATATCTATACTTTAATTATCTATAGTTCAGTTATAGATATCTATACTTTAATTATCTATAGTTTAATTATAGATATCTATAGTTTAATTATCTATAGTTCAGTTATAGATATCTATACTTTAATTATCTATAGTTTAATTATAGATATCTATACTTTAATTATCTATAGTTTAATTATAGATATCTATACTTTAATTATCTATAGTTTAATTATAGATATCTATAGTTTAATTATCTATAGTTCAGTTATAGATATCTATACTTTAATTATATATAGTTTAATTATAGATATCTATACTTTAATTATCTATAGTTTAATTATAGATATCTATAGTTTAATTATCTATAGTTCAGTTATAGATATCTATACTTTAATTATCTATAGTTCAGTTATAGATATCTATACTTTAATTATCTATAGTTTAATTATAGATATCTATAGTTTAATTATCTATAGTTCAGTTATAGATATCTATAGTTTAATTATCTATAGTTTAATTATAGATATCTATAGTTTAATTATCTATAGTTCAGTTATAGATATCTATAGTTTAATTATCTATAGTTCAGTTATAGATATCTATACTTTAATTATCTATAGTTTAATTATACATATCTATACTTTAATTATCTATAGTTTAATTATACATATCTATAGTTCAGTTATAGATATCTGTATATGTGTAAAGTGAACATGTTCTGATGATGCTGACCTCAGCTCTGTATAATGTGACATCACTGTGACATTTTAAACTGATGAACTGAGAATCATCTGTCTCCTGTTCACCTGTATAAACACACACCTGTCTGTGATCATGTGACGTGAACGTGTTTCCTGTCTGCAGGCGTCCAAACAGGCTGAAATCAGCAAACTACAGGAAGAGATAACAAAGGTAAAAGTTCATCAATAACATCAAACGTCATCACTGATTAATAATTAATAAGACGGAAAATATTAATAACACAAAAACTGTCTGTCTGTCTGTCTGTCTGTCTGTCCTCCAGCTGTCTGACAAGTTAAAGAAGAAACAGGAGAGGTGAGACACGATGATGTCAGATTTGACAGTTTTATATATTTTTATATATTTTTAGTTTTCTCAGTTTATAATATTTTAGTTGTGATCTTGATGCTGCAGTTCCTCTGTACGCTCCTGTAGGGGGCGTACAGGTCACACAAACATGAACATGAAGTTTGTTTCTGTTGTTCAGTTTTCAGCGTCTGCAGGGAGAGAAGGAGGCTCTGTACAACGACAGCAGGTCACAACTACACTCAATACTACTACTACTACTACTACTACTACTACTACTACTACTACTGCTGCTGTACAGATACTACAGTACAGTACAGGCTGTGTGGTCGTACAGATGTTAACATGTTCATTGTTTGTCTGCAGGACAAAGATCGATGAGATCAACCAAAGGAAAGAGGAAGAACTGAAGGCCATGAACCTCCGCATCCACAAACTACAGTCAGACCTCATGGCAGCCAATCAGGTGAGAGCTCAGTGACTCACAGCCAATCAGGTGGGAGCACAGTAACTCACAGCCAATCAGGTGAGAGCTCGGTGACTCACAGCCAATCAGGTGAGAGCTCGGTGACTCACAGCCAATCAGGTGAGAGCTCAGTGACTCACAGCCAATCAGGTGAGAGCTCGGTGACTCACAGCCAATCAGGTGAGAGCTCAGTGACTCACAGCCAATGGTTTCTTCAGTCATTAAAGGTTTGTTTGTTTGGTTTCAGGTGTCAGCTGAACTCAGAGAGCAGCTACAGAGCAAAGAGAAGGAACATGAACTGACTGTACACACTCTGAAGGACCAGGTAACACACACACACACACACACACACACACACACACACACAGAGGAAACAGTGAGTTAGGGATGAAGATGACTGAATGTTGACACAGACCGCCTGTGAGCCTTTACGCAGGGCAAAGTAACCCTCCTGTACCAGGTGTGTTTTCAGCAGCAGTTCACCTGTACACACACCTGTACACTGTTCTGCTCAGCTCGTTACAAACCTGTGGACTGTTCTTCATTCACACTGACGTCTGAAGGTTCGATCTCACCGGGCACGTCATCGCGGTGCGTTCAGGAGCCTCTCTGCTCTGTGGAGAACTGACGCTGCATCAATCTGCACAGAGCAGCTCCAACTGACAGGAAGTCAGACACAGAAACATAAACTTTCAAAATAAAACACCCTGTGAAAACCTGAGATCACATAAACAGGCAAACAAGAAACAATTCAGCTATGTAGGTAGAACGAACCAAAACAGCATCACGGCCGTGACGTGATGGGACAGACCATCCCCGGTGAGATCCAGAGGTGAGGCTGAGGGTGAGGAGGTCAGAGGGAGGAGGTCAGAGGGAGGAGGTCAGAGGGAGGAGACGAGGGTTGAAGGGAGGAACTGAAGTCAAACTGTAGAAAGTCTGTTCTCTGATTTTCCTGTAAAGATGCTGCCCTGTCAATATCTGCCTGTCTGTCTGTCTGCTGATCTGTCTGTCTGTTTCTTTCCTCCTCCTCCTCCTCCTCCTCCTCTCTCTTATAATTCTTGTTTTGTTTTTTAACTTCCTGTTTCTATTTGTTCCCTTCTCTTTGTTTTTCTTGCTCACTTTTTACTTCTCACAACTCTCTGTTGGTTTCTTCTTCGTTGGTTTCTTTTCATTCTTTTTGCTTCCCTCTCTCCGCTGCCTCCTGTCTGCGGTGCGTCGGTACTGCAGGTAGCTAATCAGAGTGCAGTCAGTCAGGAGCAGGTGGACAGCATCCTGCAGGAGAACGATGCTCTGAGGACAAACCTAGCTGCTCTAGAACAGGTAAAGACCTGGAGAGCATCATGTAGAACCATCACAGACTAACAGCTCATACACATGGAGAACATCATGTAGAACCATCACAGACTAACAGCTCATACACATGGAGAACATCATGTAGAACCATCACAGACTAACAGCTCATACACATGGAGAACATCATGTAGAACCATCACAGACTAACAGCTCATACACATGGAGAACATCATGTAGAACCATCACAGACTAACAGCTCATACACATGGAGAACATCATGTAGAACCATCACAGACTAACAGCTCATACACATGGAGAACATCATGTAGAACCATAACACCACGTCATCTCTGAGGACTAACCTAGCTGCTCTAGAACTGATAATAAACCTGGAGAACATCATGACTCGACGCTCCTCTGTGTGCTGACCGAGCAGCCTTATAACAGCAGAACATTACAGAACCAGAACAGACAAACAAACCCAGATGGTTCAGTTTGGAGCTTCTGTATGAATGACCTCTTTAATATGATTTTATAAAGTTAAACTTCTGATAATTAGAGATATTCTGAGAACAGCTGTGATATTTATACATCTAGTTGTGTTGGAGAACAATTTTCTGGGAGCTGCAGGAACTCCTCAAGAACCTCAAACTGGTCTGAACCAGACCCAGAACGTCTCTACCAATGGATGGACTCTTACAGAAACATTATCTAGAACTTTGTACGGTTCATGTTTTTCTTCTGTAGCTGTAATAAACAGAATTATGTAGAACTCCTGACTCAGTTTGGACCTGTAACCATTTTACAGGAGAACATTGCTCTGAGGACCAACCTGTGTGCTCTTGAACAGGTAACTGTATCTCAGACCTCCATAGAACCTTTTCTAGAACCTTAACCTCAGACTGATGGTCTGAAACTAATGCTGGCCCTCAGGAAACCCCGTACATCGAACACTTACCTTTAGCACCTGAAGAATCACCTGTGAAACTGACGTAGAACATGAACCCTCGTCCAGACTGTGTATTGATTTACTAAATCAGACTGAACCTGTAAAACTTAAAGTTTGCTGAACTCAATCGATCGTCTGTGGAGGCGATCATGCTGCAGTAAAATCTGTATTTTAAACTAATAAAGTCTTCAGTCCAATCAGGAGCAACGACTGAATGTAAACAGGAAGTCATGATGATGATGATGATGAAGCTCGTCTCTGTTTTAAACTCCTGAATCTGGAGCAGATGGCGTCAGTATGAAGTGTGGACTGAAGGTGTGATCAGTCATTTGTTATTGTGAACGCTCGCTGTGTGACCAGAGGAACATGTACACACACGTACACACACGTACACACACGTACACACATCAAAAACCAGAACCAGAACCTGGTGTGTTCTGAGTCGTTCATCTCGTCTGCTTCACTCTCTTTGTTTAACGTTCATACTGACTCTGATCACCACCATCACTAAACTCTGAAGCCTCGTCCCTTTTGATAATGAAGTTATTATAATGTTGTAATAATGTTGTACTAACGTTATATTTCGTGTTCAGATCCAGACGGTGAAGACTCAGGAGATGAATCTGCTGAGAGAACAGCAGGAGGCGCTGACGGCTGAGCTGCAGCAGAGACGAGCTGAACAGGAGAGTCTGTTAGCTCAGAGAGATGACCTGGACTCACAGCTACAGGTAACCATGAACACAGCTACAGGTAACCATGAACACGCTACAGGTAACCATGAACACAGCTACAGGTAACCATGAACACGCTACAGGTAACCATGAACACAGCTACAGGTAACCATGAACACGCTACAGGTAACCATGAACACAGCTACAGGTAACCATAAACACAGCTACAGGTAACCATGAACACACTACAGGTAACCATGAACACGCTACAGGTAACCATGAACACAGC
>JADEYK010001025.1:1077500-1085000 GCA_015710095.1 Argyrosomus japonicus | reverse complement strand
TTAATTATTCATTCATTTATTTATTTAGTTAATTATTCATTTATTTATTTATTTAATTATTCATTTATTTATTTAATTATTCATTTATTTATTTAATTATTCATTTATTTATTTAATTATTTATTTATTTATTTATTTATTTATTTAGTTAATTATTCATTTATTTATTTATTTAATTATTCATTTATTTATTTAATTATTTATTTATTTATTTATTTAATTATTCATTTATTTATTTATTTAATTATTCATTTATTTATTTATTTATTTAATTATTCATTTATTTATTTATTTATTTATTTAATTATTCTCAGATGAATTATTAAAATCGGCTGCAGTGTTTCTGTTTTCAGCGCTGACTAATTCAATAATTGATCAGCTGATTGTTCAGTCGTTAGTTTCCTGTTGATGAAGAGTTCTTCTTCCTGTTTCCTGTTCAGGTCAAACATCTGGAGGTCAGCTGTTCGTCGATGGCTGAAGATATCTGCAGGAAGAGCGCCATCATAGAGACATACGTGATGGACAGCCGCATCGGTAACACACACACACACACACACACACACACACACAGCATGCATTATGACACATGAAGGTCATGTTATGACCTGGTTGCTGCTAGGTGACAGTGTTGGCGTGTGCAGGGTTGATGCCTTGCTTCAGGGCACGTCAGCAGCTAACGACGTCACCTGACACAGAAGTTAATTAATGTTGTGACGTTAACGAAGCTCCTGATCAGACTTTGATCAAACAGATTTGAGGTGTGTGTTCAGTTCCGTCTCCAGCTGTTCATCTGGACACAACACACACACACACACACACTGCAGAGTCGGCGTGTTCAGAGTGTTTCCTTCCTTCTCTCCTCCTCTTGTTTCCTTCTCTATCTTTCCTCACATCTCCTCTCCTCTCCTCTCCTCTCGTCTCGTCTCGTCTCGTCTCGTCTCGTCTCGTCTCCTCTCCTCTCCTCTCCTCTCCTCTCCTCTCCTCGTCAGGATCATCCCATCTCATTTACAAAGGTAAACATTTATTCTGTGATGTTAACGAGCCTTATGAATATTAATGAGCAGCGTCAGACTTTAATCCCTCAGTTTGTCTGTCAGGAGCTTCAGCAAACATCACATTCATCATCTGACTAAGCTCCATGTGAGGAGGAGGAGGAGGAGAGGGAGGAGGAGGAGCTGTTTACAATCAGCTGCTCTAACTCCTCCTCTCCTTGTCTCCTTTCCTCCTCTCCTCTCCTTGTCTCTTCTCCTTGTCTCCTCTCCTCATCTCCTCAGATGTGTCCGGAGCGGCGGTCGGAGGTCACGGAGGCTCTCAGGCGGAGCGTGGAGGTCTGGGCTCGGTCCTCAGAGATCTGGTAAAACCAGGAGATGAAAACCTGAGAGAGATGAACAAGAAGCTGCAGAACATGCTGGAAGAACAGCTGACCAAGAACATGCACCTGCACAAGGTAACACACTCACCTGCACAAGGTAACACACTCACCTGCACAAGGTAACACACTCACACACACACACACCTGTGTGTCATGTCCTGGTTGTCATGGAGACAGACGTGTTGACGTGTTCTCCCTGTCTGCAGGATCTGGAGCTCTTGTCTCAGGAATTAGTCCGTCTCAGTAAAGAGGGCGGTCCAGGAGGCGGAGCGGCTGGGTCGGGATGAGACTATCGCCTGGATCCGTCCGTTACCTCAGCTGAAGGCGCGGGCTGGGCTCCGACTAACACCTGGAAACAACATTTCTCCTCCTGCGTTCATCAACCTAAGACCTGCTGTAGGCCCTGACTAATAACTGGAGCCGCTATGATTTCACCTCCTCGGTCTGCCTTCTGGGCTCTGACTAAATGCTGGAGTTTCTCACTGAAGGTTGTAAAGGCGAAGAGGGAATGGAAACGTCAGGCTCAGCTCATTTATGTTGCTATTGAATGTACTGTAATTAGACTGCACCACTCAAGTCCTGGCTACGACCTGGAAACACATCGTATCAGACTGTAACTACGTCTTTCTGAGTCTGCTGCGGTCCTGGCTAAGTCCTGGAACAGACTCGTTGTCTTGGTTCCTCTGTAACTGTTGTATCTGACTATTTCCTGAGCTTCCTGTCTGACTAGCCAGGCTCTGTCTACGACCTGAATGATGTCTGTTTAAAGAGTCATTACGTCCACTTACTGTGTTTTTTTCCAGAGCTTTCAGGTGATGCGGTTTGCTCAGTTGTCATGGAGACTGTTTATTATTATGTCCAAGACAACTAAGCAACGATCAGCCGATGATGAAGGCCATGAGAGTCTGACTGAAAGCTCCGGAATGAAGACAACGGTTCAATCGTTCATTAACCTTCATTAATGTGTGTTTGTGTGTGCATTGGGTCGTGGCTATTTCCTGGACTAAACCAGTTTTTTTCTGCATCTCTTATTTATTTCTCTTCAGACACTTCACGGCCGGGACTATTTGCTGGATTCATAGTCCTCATCATTCAGTGTAATTAAAGGTCGTTTTATTCTGAAATTAAAAAACAAAATGCATGAAACAGGAAACAAACAAACAAACAGCTGATTTAACATCGAAGTTAACGAGCTCGTTAACAAGCTGCTTTTAAATTTACTGTAAAGTTTCATCCTTCGTCGTTTGACACTAAACGACTCGATGAAACTAAAAACTCTCTGCCTCGTGTCATTGATGCTTTTTATCTGCAGGGCCGTGTCTATATCCTGGATCACATGAACTGTACTTTGTGTTGCACTAATGATTGTTGGGGACTCCAAATGGTTCAACGAGAACGAGTCAAACTTCTTTCATCTCTGTGTCGGGCCGGGTCTACTTCCTGTTATTGTTTTGTAAACATTTGATGAAGTTTAACTTTTGATAGGAAGTGACATCACTTCCTGTCTGCTCTGCCTTTGGACTACTTCCTGGATTTGAACGTCCTCCATAGGCTGCTGCTGGTGTCCGGGCTCTGACTAAGTCCTGGACGTCGTGCTTGCAGCAGATTGTGTTTTATGTTGCGCTGCCTGTAAATTTCTGCCTCATTTCTGTTTGTACAAAAAAACTCAAAACTTCAGTTAAAACCTAAAAAAACAGAAACTGTCGACGTGTTTCAGCGCGGCTGAACGTTTTTGGAACGTTGTCAGAACGTTTCCTGATGAATTAGAGATAAATAAACATGAAAACATTTCACAGACGTCTGTGAGGTCGAGCTGCACTGAAACACATCGAGGCGTCTCTGTGTCCGGCCTGACTGAGAGGGGGCGGTCTACGTGCTGGGCGGCGTGTTGGCGGTCAGTCTACGTGTTGGCGGCGTGTTGGCGTGTTGCTTTGCTGTTTGTTTGAATGTGTACATATTCGCTGTGATGACTTTAACTGTACGAAGAATCGACGGATCTATTTATGAGACTGATGATCATGACGCTAATTATTGTAACGATGAAAACATAAAATTCTGTCTGAAGACGACAACGAGTCTGTGTTTTATTCTGTGATATACAAACATCCAGGGAACGTTCAGAGAACGTTTACTGTGTTCATGAAGTACTCAGATTACTTTACTCATTTTCATTTTTCCTGATTTAATCTCAACTGAATCCACAAACTCGGATTTTCAGAGTAAAACTGTTTGAAGATTCAATAAAGAAATAAAATAAAAGTCGTGATTTTAATTATAAAGCCGATTTCATCTGGAGACAAAATGGAAATAAAATATTTAGAATATAAATTTTATTTTATCATGAGAGAACAGAAAAGTGAAATAAAATAAATTTCCATCAGGAGAACGTGGAAACTTTATTTTGATGGTTTCTCATCGACAGTCAGTGATTTCTTCAGACCTGAGTTTAGTTCATGAAGTTCATCATCAAACTGTTTCCAGGTCAGATTCAAAGTTCAGAGAAATAAAAATCATTTATTTATAATCATTCATAATTTTATTTTGAAAGTCACACGTCTTTTCTCAATATATTTTTGTTCATGAAGTGATTGAATAAAAAAAGGAGGAGAGAGTTCAGAGAAGAGAAACAAATAAAATCAGATTTCTGAGACGTTACATGAAGTTTTTAATGAGCTCATAAAATCTGATCAAAGCTGAATCAAGTTTGTTTTTTTGTTTCATCATCATGTGACAGACGAGGTCAAAGGTCAAAGTTTGATCGGCTCGGTCTAAATCCTGGACGACATGAACTGTAAGTTGTTTTTATATTTCCTGTTCCTGTTTCATTCTTTGATTTTCTTTGAAGATAAAAACAGAAACATGAACGGACCCTCGTCCTCTGGTTCTTCTTTGGTGCTGTGGTTCTTCTCTGGTTCTTCTTTGGTGCTGTGGTTCTTCTCTGGTTCTTCTTTGGTGCTGTGGTTCTTCTCTGGCTCTTCTTTGGTTCTGTGGTTCTTCTCTGGTTCTTCTTTGGTTCTGTGGTTCTTCTTTGGTTCTTCTCTGGTTCTTCTTTGGTTCTGTGGTTCTTCTCTGGTTCTTCTTTGGTGCTGTGGTTCTTCTCTGGTTCTTCTTTGGTTCTGTGGTTCTTCTCTGGTTCTTCTTTGGTTCTGTGGTTCTTCTTTGGTTCTTCTCTGGTTCTTCTTTGGTTCTGTGGTTCTTCTCTGGTTCTTCTTTGGTGCTGTGGTTCTTCTCTGGTTCTTCTTTGGTTCTGTGGTTCTTCTCTGGTTCTGCGGGTCGACAGTGTTAATCTCTTAAAGAAGTTTGCAGTTGGATGAAGTTTGGTGCCCCCCCATCCTTCCCACAATCCTCTCTGTTCCGCTGATCTCTTCGTGCTCTCGGTGAAGTTTGGTGATGGAGGTCGAGTTCTGGGCGCTCAGCGGGGAGACGGCGCCTCGCTCAGCGTTAATTAGCTGTCCGGCACTTCCTGTCCCGCAGAGAGAGAGAGACAGATTAGAGAGCTGACCGCTCACCGCCGACGCTAGCCGCTTTAACGAGATAACGTCTGATTGGCCGGCCGAGGGTTAATTGAAGAGGAGGAAGTGATGCGTTCTTTGAAAACTGTTTTAATTAAAAGGAAACCTCAGAGGGACGCTGTCTGTCTCTAACCTGTCTGTCTGTAACCTGTCTGTCTGTCTCTAACCTGTCTGTCTGTCTGTCTCTAACCTGTCTGTCTGTCTGTCTGTCTGTCTGTCTGTCTCTAACCTGTCTGTCTCTAACCTGTCTGTCTGTCTGTCTGTCTGTCTGTCTCTAACCTGTCTGTCTGTCTGTCTGTCTGTCTCTAACCTGTCTGTCTCTAACCTGTCTGTCTGTCTGTCTGTCTGTCTGTCTCTAACCTGTCTGTCTGTCTGTCTGTCTGTCTCTAACCTGTCTGTCTGTCTGTCTGTCTGTCTGTCTGTCTCTAACCTGTCTGTCTCTAACCTGTCTGTCTGTCTCTAACCTGTCTGTCTCTAACCTGTCTGTCTGTCTGTCTGTCTGTCTGTCTGTCTGTCTCTAACCTGTCACACCACCTCGGTAGGCAGTATTCCCTGTCAGAATGCTGCTCACTGCTGGTTCTGAGGTTCTGTTCGGTCCGGCCGTGTTCACTGGAAGATAGATGCTAACATTAGCTCACAGTAACGACCTGTAGCTCTGCATGTGGTCACGTTAATGCTCCATGAGTTTGAAGAAGAAACGTGAGGAGGTGAAGAGGATGAATGAAAGGAGAGGAGGAATCAGAGAAAAGGAGAGAAATGAGAGGAGGGGGTCAGAAGAAGGAGAGAGGAAAGAAGAGATGATAGGAAAGGAGAGAAGGGGTGAGGAGTGATGAGAAGAGGACAGACAGGAGGGTGAAGGGCAGGAGGTGAAGTGAAAGAAGAAATTAGAGGAGAAAGAAAGAGTTAAAAAGAGATGAGAGGAGGTGAAACTGAAGCAGACTGGAGGGGCGGCTTTGAGAGGAGAGATGCTGGAGGAGGTGAAAGACGAGGAGAAGAAGAGGAGGAGGACTTTGAATGTCTTCAAGGTCAATCTAAAAACCATCAAACACGTCCAGCAAAGAAGAGTTAGCGCTGCTGCACGTCCTCTTCACTCTCTTCTCCTCTGCCATTATGTCCATAGAAGCTGCTGACTGCTGGGCCTGAAAACTTCTTCTTCTTCTTCTTCTTCTTCTTCTTCTTCTTCTTCTTCTTCTTCTTCTTCTTCATGGTGAAGAAGTGTCACGTCAAACAGAGTTTTGTTAAAGGTGAACTGTTGGAAGTCATGTGACCGTTACTCTGACATATGATTTGTCGCTCAGACGGGAACTTTTGGTTTCACAGATTAACGGGACGTTATAGAAGAGTCCTCACAAGTATAGATTTACAGGCATGTGTGAGGACGGGATGATGATGCAACAGGGCTCTCTAATCGCCCCGGGAAACAAGGGGGTTACCACGGCGATCCGACAGAGAGAGAGAGAGAGAGAGTGCAGTCAGAAGTCGAGTTACAGAGTTTAAAAAATTTACGAGTTTTCTCCTGCAGCAGTCTAAATATAGACTGTGTGTGTGTGTGTGTGTGTGTGTGTGTGATGACTGTGTTTTGCAACAGAAACCGACATGTCCGACAACACGCCTCCAAAAAGAAAACTCTTTTTACCGTCTTATATTCTCCACCAGAGAGGACAGTAAAGGCATCAGCAGTGAAGTCAGTGAATGCATCGTCAGGGAGGACCAAAAAAGCATCACCAAAGAAGACAGTAAACGCATCACAAGAGGAGCCTCAACAAGGATTCATCGTCATCAAGAGAGAACTGTAAGGAGAAGACAGTGAACACATCGCTCAGATACACAGAGACAGTGAAACTCAAACACATCAGGACAGTGAAGGCATCACAGAGGAAGACAGTGAACTGTTCTGCAAACGTTTGATCTGGTTTTTGTTCTGATGAAACGACAGATCGTCTTTTTAAAAAACTAAAATGTTAAATCATCTTTTATTTCATCATCATTCATTCATGAGGAGGTCAGTGAACGCACCACGCTGTTCTTCTTTGTTTGACTGAAGCTGAGCTCAACTTTACACTCACAGCCTTAAACAGACTGAAGTTATGGCTGTTCACCACACACACACACACACACACACACTCAGAGTGCATTGTGGGCCCCCAGAGGCCTCAGTGTATTGATTGGACTCTCAGTGTTTGTAATGAGAGCCGCTGCGTTTGTTTTTAGCCTCAGAGTGGGAGGAGAGAGATGTGGCACTGCGGCAAAACGCACACACACACAACACACACACACACACACACACACACACACACGCACACACACACACACACACACACACACACAGGTACAATCAGACGTCTTTATATAGACACACACACACACACAGTGAGTGTAGGAGGCTGTAATTGAGGTCTGATTACAGCTCTTCATCTTTGTTCTCTTCGTCAGTCGTCCTGATGTTCAAACATCTGTCACAGAGGCGATGATCAGACGTCCTTCAACACGTTTTTAAAAAGTTGTTCCGAGTCATTGAAGACTGTCAAAGCAAACAGAGAATGAGGTCACCTGTCAACAGGTGAGTCACATGACCGGCTGTAAAACCATCATCCAGAGACGCTGAGTGTTTGTGAA
>JADEYK010001025.1:1015000-1072500 GCA_015710095.1 Argyrosomus japonicus | reverse complement strand
ACGGAGACTACGTCCAGGTTTAGACAATCTGCGGGGACGTCACGGAGACTACGTCCAGGTTTTAGACAGTCTGCGGGGACGTCACGGAGACTACGTCCAGGTTTAGACAGTCTGCGGGGACGTCACGGAGACTACGTCCAGGTTTTAGACAGTCTGCGGGGACGTCACGGAGACTACGTCCAGGTTTAGACAGTCTGCGGTCTGCAGGTGTTTCCATGATGAAGGCTTGGTTCCATTTATTGCAGCAGGCTCTGACTCTGTATATTGTCTGTATGAAGACTGAACACGTCTGTTACTGTCTGTTTATATTTATTAAGTTTATTTATGAATGTATCTTTCCTACGAGGAGTTTGATCAGGAGACAAACACACATTATTATCAGTGACAGTAAATATATTAATAAGGCTGTGAGCTGTCATCAGGTCATGTGACTGACTCCTTTAAATATTCAACATGTTTGTGTCTGTGGACAAAACTACAGTTACAACGCTGATAAATAAATAAATCCACCTGCAGAGGGACGTTTAAACAGGAAACCACAGACAGGCAGGCAGACAGACAGGCAGGCAGACAGACAGACAGACAGACAGACAGGCAGGCAGACAGGCAGACAGACAGGCAGGCAGACAGGCAGGCAGGCAGACAGACAGACAGACAGACAGGCAGACAGGCAGGCAGACAGGCAGGCAGACAGACAGGCAGGCAGACAGGCAGACAGACAGGCAGGCAGACAGGCAGACAGACAGGCAGGCAGACAGACAGACAGACAGACAGGCAGGCAGACAGGCAGACAGACAGGCAGGCAGACAGGCAGGCAGGCAGACAGACAGACAGACAGACAGACAGACAGGCAGGCAGACAGGCAGGCAGACAGGCAGGCAGACAGGCAGGCAGACAGACAGGCAGGCAGACAGGCAGACAGACAGGCAGGCAGACAGGCAGACAGACAGGCAGGCAGACAGACAGACAGACAGACAGGCAGACAGACAGGCAGGCAGACAGACAGACAGACAGACAGACAGGCAGGCAGGCAGGCAGACAGGCAGACAGGTGTTGAAGTCTTTCAAGTTAAAGACAGGCTGCAGTACCACCTTTCACCACTGACTGACTGCGGTTCATCTACATTAGCAGCCGAGGGGGCGCTGTTTCACCCGTTTGAAGACATATGTCACTATATGATTAATAACATAATGATGAATGAATGATGGCGCCATTTTGTATGAGTACTTTTACATTTGATACATGAAGTTCACTGAAGAAAACTCTTTTTATTCTTTAACTTAAACTATATTTATTTATTTATTTATCATTTGATCATTTTGTGTTTCAAAAATCTAAAAAGTCCTGCTGGGACAAATATTAACCTATTAAAATATTTTAACTTTAAATCAGATCAGACGAGACCTGGACCAGAACCAATCAGCAGAGACGAGCCAAGATCCAGGAAGAAACTTGTTCCTTCAACCATGTCATGTGAGCACGTGTGTGTGTGTGTGTGTGTGTGTGTGTGTGTGTGTGTGTGCGTGCGTGCGTGCGTGCGTGTGTGTGTGTGTAACAGTAGCTGCTCGGACAGGAAGGACGGCGTTTTGTATGTCGTGCAGCTGCAGTCTGATCCTGAAGACGACGGTTTAATTATAGAACAAGCATGTCGAGATGATATCTGTGTGTGTGTTCACTATTCAGTCCACTGCGCGCACACACACACACACACACACACACACACACACACACACACACACACACACAGAAATCATCACTATATTTAAAACAATAATCAGGTTTGAGCTCAGAGAGACGACTCAGGTCAGATTATTACCTCGTCTGTTTGAAACTAAATTCCGTCACATGAGAACTCTGAGATTATTATTATCATTATTATTATTATTATTATTATTATTATTATTATATAATTATTATAATATTATTATTATTATTAATTTGACCTTTATTCATTTACAAACTTAACGTTTGTCATAGAGAGTGGAGCGGGACTGTCCACATCAGGAGGAGGTTGTTTTGTTCAAAACCAAAAGTCAGCATTAAATATGTGACATCAGTCTGTGTGTGAGTCAGGCTGCAGTTAGCCTAGCTTAGCATAAAGACTGGAAGTGGGTGGAAACAGCTAGCCTGGATCTGCCCCAACAACAACAACAACAAACAGGTTTGACTTTTCCACATGTAGAAATATTTATAATATGTTACTGTCGTGTATAACTCACAGTGAGCTCCACCTCAGAGGCAAATATGAATATTAATGAGTGTTTCAAAGAGAGTGCAGCAGGAGGTGGAGGATGGTGGAGGATAGTGGAGGTTTGCGTGAGAAGGAAGTGTGTGTCGTTCTCTCTAATGTAACTCGACCATCCGCTGACCTTAACGTGTGCACACGCCTGTTTATCGAACTGTGTGTGTGTGTGTGTGTGTGTGTGTGTGTGTGTGTGGTTCTTCCACAGCAGTTTCAGAGCCTCACAGTGACGACGTGCCGTCTGATGTCTGCAGGTTCAGTTTTAAGGTGAAGGTCACAGAAGAAGAATCAACGTTTGACTCTGCACGAGGAGAAAGACCACAGAAACATATTTATAATCGATAATATATAATATACATTATATATTATAAAAGACTGTTAACAGAGGGTTAGTTTAGTGTTTCCTGAGCAGGTAGAAAATGAAATATTCAGATTTTTTGTTTTGAGTCATTTTAAGAAGATAAGTTCCATTTCCTGTGATAGTAAACTGAACATGTTTGTCACTGATCAACATTTTATGGATCAAATAACTGGATTCATCAAGAAGATGATGGACAGATGAAAAGATTGTGTTCATCTCTTCTTGTCTGTCGTCGTCTTCTTTGTTTGTTTTTGGTCTTTTCATGTGATTCGGTGTAATTATGAAATAATCAGCACAGTCTGATCATCACTAACAGTTTGTCCTCCATCACAGGCTGCATACACACACAGAGTGTTTGTATGTAATCTATTACATGAATCAGTCAGTGTATGGGTCCAGTCCTGTTGCATGATGTTGCGTTCAGGTTCAGGTCTCAGATCAGTTTGATTTGTTCGTTTGTTTCTGGTGTCAGCTCTCCAGTTCTTCTTGCACACGGAGCAGCAACAACCTGCTCTGCTGTTTGTTAACTGTGATTCATGACTCAGCACAGCTGCTGTGAAGAACAGATCAGGATGATTCACATCGACGTCTACTGCTGTTAGAAACTGAATACGATCATCAGTAATCAGTACACAACCATGAATAACCAATAACTAACATTCAGACAACGTCAGTCAAACTTATCACACTGAACAGTTATCTAGTGTTTCTGTAACATTGACAGAACGTTCAGAAACAAACCTGTGCTAACGTGTAGACAGTGCAGTCCAGCTGTGTGCTGATATTCAGTATAACAGCATGGCCTGATATTATCTAATATATTATGTAATATATTATCTAATATCTATATTTACTGAATATAAATGTCTTTTATGTCACATGTTCGTGTTCACACATCAACTCCATTCCCTGTTTACTACTACTCTGTTTTTCATTTTTGTTTTTATGAATTGTTGAATTGAACTGTGTCAAACTGAAACTGAAACGCCCTCAAATGATTGTTTTCTACGCCGAGCTGCACTGACTGTGTGTTTGTCTCAGGGTGTGTTTGTCTCAGTGTGTGTTTGTCTCAGGGTGTGTTTGTCTCAGTGTGTGTTTGTCTCAGGGTGTGTTTGTCTCAGTGTGTGTTTGTCTCAGGGTGTGTTTGTCTCAGTGCGTGTTTGTCTCAGGGTTTGTCTCAGTGTGTGTTTGTCTCAGTGTGTGTTTGTCTCAGGGTTTGTCTCAGTGTGTGTTTGTCTCAGGGTTTGTCTCAGTGTGTGTTTGTCTCAGGGTGCGTTTGTCTCAGGGTTAGTTTGTCTCAGTGTGTGTTTGTCTCAGTGTGTGTTTGTCTCAGGGTTTGTCTCAGTGTGTGTTTGTCTCAGGGTTTGTCTCAGTGTGTGTTTGTCTCAGAGTTTGTCTCAGTGTGTGTTTGTCTCAGGGTGTGTTTGTCTCAGTGTGTGTTTGTCTCAGGGTGTGTTTGTCTCAGTGTGTGTTTGTCTCAGGGTTAGTTTGTCTCAGTGTGTGTTTGTCTCAGTGTGTGTTTGTCTCAGGGTTTGTCTCAGTGTGTGTTTGTCTCAGGGTTAGTTTGTCTCAGTGTGTGTTTGTCTCAGGGTTTGTCTCAGTGTGTGTTTGTCTCAGTGTGTGTTTGTCTCAGGGTTTGTCTCAGTGTGTGTTTGTCTCAGAGTTTGTCTCAGTGTGTGTTTGTCTCAGTGTGTGTTTGTCTCAGGGTTTGTCTCAGTGTGTGTTTGTCTCAGGGTTAGTTTGTCTCAGTGTGTGTTTGTCTCAGGGTTAGTTTGTCTCAGTGTGTGTTTGTCTCAGGGTTTGTCTCAGTGTGTGTTTGTCTCAGGGTGTGTTTGTCTCAGTGTGTGTTTGTCTCAGGGTGTGTTTGTCTCAGGGTTTGTCTCAGGGTGTGTTTGTCTCAGTGTGTGTTTGTCTCAGGGTGTGTTTGTCTCAGGGTTTGTCTCAGTGTGTGTTTGTCTCAGTGTGTGTTTGTCTCAGGGTGTGTTTGTCTCAGGGTTTGTCTCAGTGTGTGTTTGTCTCAGGGTTTGTCTCAGGGTTTGTCTCAGGGTGTGTTTATCTCAGTGTGTGTTTGTCTCAGGGTGTGTTTGTCTCAGTGTGTGTTTATCTCAGTGTGTGTTTGTCTCAGGGTGTGTTTGTCTCAGTGTGTGTTTGTCTCAGGGTTTGTCTCAGGGTGTGTTTGTCTCAGTGTGTGTTTGTCTCAGGGTTTGTCTCAGTGTGTGTTTGTCTCAGTGTGTGTTTGTCTCAGTGTGTTTTTGTCTCAGGGTGTGTTTGTCTCAGGGTGTGTTTGTCTCAGTGTGTGTTTGTCTCAGGGTTTGTCTCAGGGTGTGTTTGTCTCAGGGTGTGTTTGTCTCAGTGTGTGTTTGTCTCAGGGTGTGTTTGTCTCAGTGTGTGTTTGTCTCAGTGTGTGTTTGTCTCAGGGTGTGTTTGTCTCAGGGTTTGTCTCAGTGTGTGTTTGTCTCAGGGTGGGTTTGTCTCAGGGTTTGTCTCAGTGTGTGTTTGTCTCAGTGTGTGTTTGTCTCAGGGTTTGTCTCAGTGTGTGTTTGTCTCAGGGTGTGTTTGTCTCAGTGTGTTTTTGTCTCAGGGTGTGTTTGTCTCAGGGTGTGTTTGTCTCAGTGTGTGTTTGTCTCAGGGTTTGTCTCAGGGTGTGTTTGTCTCAGTGTGTGTTTGTCTCAGGGTGTGTTTGTCTCAGTGTGTGTTTGTCTCAGTGTGTGTTTGTCTCAGGGTGTGTTTGTCTCAGGGTTTGTCTCAGTGTGTGTTTGTCTCAGGGTTTGTCTCAGTGTGTGTTTGTCTCAGGGTTAGTTTGTCTCAGTGTGTGTTTGTCTCAGGGTTTGTCTCAGTGTGTGTTTGTCTCAGGGTTTGTTTGTCTCAAGGTTTGTCTCAGTGTGTGTTTGTCTCAGGGTGTGTTTGTCTCAGTGTGTGTTTGTCTCAGGGTGTGTTTGTCTCAGGGTGTGTTTGTCTCAGGGTTTGTCTCAGTGTGTGTTTGTCTCAGTGTGTGTTTGTCTCAGTGTGTTTTTGTCTCAGTGTGTGTTTGTCTCAGTGTGTGTTTGTCTCAGGGTGTGTTTGTCTCAGGGTGTTTGTTGTCTGTAGTTGGTCCGTCCCAGAGGGGTGGACACTTCAAGACATCCAGCAGCTTCTGCTTTCAAATGCTCCTTCATCCTCCTCCTCATCTTCACCTCCTCTTTTTCACCTCTCTCTCCTTCCATCGACTCAAACATGCCCTCCCTCCCTCTCTTCCACTTCCTCCCTCAGGTCCCTCCATCGATCTCCCTCTTTTCACTTCATTGTCTTCATCTCTTTTCTTGCTCCCCTTCCTCCTTCCTCCCTCTCTCCTCTCTCCTTCTCTTCCTCCTGCTTTCAAACACACAAATAGACGTACGCATTGTAAACCTCCTCTTCCTCCTCCTCTTCCTCTCTTTCCACTTCCTGTCTCGGTGTTGAAAAGCTGAACTTTGTGTCTGAATTTGTCTCGTTCTGTGTGAGCATCTCATCCATCATGCATGAGTGTTAAATTATAAACTCTGGGTCAGCGCTCCACCCTCAGTGAGAGGAGGAGGAGGAGGAGGAGGAGGAGGAGAGGGAGTGATACACTGAAGTCCTCCATCCATCCTGCAGGACTTCATGTTGTTCTGGGTCACATGCTGCTGGACTTCATATCTCTGTTTGGATCTTCTCACGGAGCCCTGAAGTCCTGAAAGTTGATTTTTTTTATCGTGTACGGACGAGATATGAAGCTTCCACAAGATACGAGATCACAGCCGGTTTTATAAGTTCTGCTCTGAAGATGAGATAAGAAAAGTGATTTTACAGAACTTTGAAGTCTCTCAAAGGAAGAAAGAGGCAAACACAATGGAGCAAATATGAGTTCAAATCAGAGGAGCTGGAGTAAGAAGATCAGCTTGTTAACCTTTTCAACAAAGTTCTTCATGGACCAGCTGGTTCCTTAAAGAACCTGTTTTAAATGCTTCTGTTGAAGAACATGATGAGAGCTGTTGTCGGTTTCTTGACGTTCTTTTTGACTTCATTGAGTCACAGACAGGAAGAGGAAGTCGACCTGTGGTCAGAGAACACATGAGCTCGTCATAAATTCATGCTTCTTCATATTTATCATATTTATCTGAGTCAGTCAGCTGACAAGCCCAAACTATGGAGAACTATGGAGAGGTGTGATTTTAGGTTTCACGTGGAGCTGCAACCATCAGCTGATGGACGTAAAATGACATTATAAAACATTCAATTTTCAGACAGAACAACTGATTCAACGTGACATTTTTTACAGTTTTCTGATGTTTTATCGACTAAAACTTGACGAGTCATTGAGAAAATGATCGTGAGCTGCAGCTTTAATTTCATGTTTCAACCAAACACGTCAGATGAATAAAGATTTACTTTAACGGCTCATTAAGAAACATTATTTTTGTTTCTTTACACAATAACAGACGTGTCATGTTTCACGAGGTCCAAACAGACAGAACTCATCGTTATGTTCTGTAACACCTGGCACTCAGGTGAGGCCGCGCACCGCTCCGCTAATCCAGGCTAACCTGTGCAGACGTCTTTACACCTCAGCGTGAATCATTGATGAAGACGGAGCGCTCATTAATTAGACATGAAACAAACTCTTAGCTGCTGGCTACATGCTACGTTTGCAGCACATCCACAAACAGTGGTTAAAATGCTGCCTTCTGATTGGTTAAAACACCTGAACTCATTGATTGGACAGAGCACGACAGAGAAAATAGTTTTAAAGATTAAAATAATGTTTCCTCCTCTGCAGCTCTTCATACATCATCATTACACGTATACATCAACACACTTTATTAGTTTCTCTCTCTCGAGGCTTCAGTCCAGACGACACGATATTGAAGATGGAGGATTGAACGGGGATGACGGAGCCGAGCCGAGCCGAGTCGTCGAGTGTTTGTGGATGAAATGAGTTTGAAACTTATGATGACGCCTCGGTGTGAGGAAACACAAAGAAATGAAAATACAGTTTGACTTCCTGTTTAAGGACGTTCAAAGCAGATGAAACAGGCGTGAATTCATAAACACTTTGATCGACGTTCATTAAAGAGAAGAACTGTGTCAACGTCACGTCCTGTTATCTGACTGTAACACAGCGAGCTCAGCAAACATTCAAACATTCAAACTACAGCTGTGAAATTCTCTCTGCAACAAACCTCATAAAATATTTATAAAAACAGTCACGCAACTAAATGACACAAAGAAAAGACAGAAATATATATATATATATATATATATATATATATGAGCTGTAGCTGCTGTTAGCTCAGTTTGTTAGCCAGACTGTGAGCTCAGAGCACCGGGGGAGGGTTAGTGTTTGTACCACAGGAGTTTTGGACCACCGGGAAGAAGAAGAAGAAGAAGAAGAAGAAGAAGAAGAAGAAGAGGTTTTCAGGCCCGGGGGTGCTGACAGGGAGCGGAGCACGTGTCGTGCCAGAACAGGAGCTGGGCGAGTGAGTAACCATTCTACCATAAAATAGCAATTTCTGTTACACACTGTGCTACATGCACATGCTAACACGTTAGCTCTGTAGCTCATCACAACAAATACTTTGTACTTCTGAGCTGAGTGTTTAGTTATGAATACTAACATGACATGATGTGATAGATGTAAATAAGGTTAGCATTACTTTGATGGTACAAATGCCTGATGTGTATTACCGCTAACCACACCGCACATAACTGTAGTGATGTGTCATTATGGCAGTAATGACAGTAATTTAATTTATTCAATCAATTATTGAAGAAGAACTCAGAACAGAACATTTGACTGTTTAGTGTTTCCTGTTTTATTTTGTAATCATCCTCGTGTCTCTACCTTTACTTCCTGTCATTTCCCGCCACTTTTGATTGTCTGTTCCACCTTGATTAGTTTCACCTGAGCCAGTGTCAGTCTGTATTGGTTCTTTGTGTCTCATGGACTTTGGATTTAACGTCTTCATGGATCCACTTCCTGTTTGGAGTCTGTAAGTTTTCATACGTTCACTCCTCCGTTAACTCTTTCATGAATCTGTTCTCTGAGTGAACTCTGAGCATCTCTGGGAGTTCCCTGTTTGTCTGACAAATGTCAGTCCACTCAGCACTGCTGCCTATATATAGACACACACACACACACACACACACACACACACACACACACACACTCGAGGGAATATCATCATTCATGTTCGACTCTCCTCCTTTTTCTTTCTTTGGACTCCTCCTGGTCTTTCTGCCCCCTCCTCCCATACTGCACTGGGCCATTCTGAATTATTAATGAGGTCACACACACACACACACACACACACACACACACACACACACAATGTGAGTGTGTCTACTCTTACGATCAATACGTCCACAAAAAGCCTTTCCTCCTCTGACCCTCCTCCTCTTCTTCTTCTTCTTTCCTCCTGAAACAAACTGAAGACCTCCTCTACTCTCTGTAGTACTCTATAGTACTCTGTAGTAGTGTGTAGCAGTGTGTAGTAGTGTGTAGTAGTGTGTAGTAGTGTGTAGTAGTCATCTGTAGTACTCTGTAGTAGTCTGTAGTCTTCTGTAGTACTCTGTAGTAGTGTGTAGCAGTGTGTAGTAGTGTGTAGTAGTGTGTAGTAGTCATCTGTAGTACTCTGTAGTACTCTGTAGTCTTCTGTAGTACTCTGTAGTAGTGTGTAGCAGTGTGTAGTAGTGTGTAGTAGTGTGTAGTAGTCATCTGTAGTACTCTGTAGTACTCTGTAGTCTTCTGTAGTACTCTGTAGTACTCTGTAGTAGTGTGTAGCAGTGTGTAGCAGTGTGTAGCAGTCTGGTCTATCCTGGTATCATTTCACTTCTTTGTTTATCTTTATCTACATTTCATAGAAAAAAGTTCTTCACACAATAAAAAGTGTGTGTGTGTGTGTGTGTGCTAAGTTTACCTGGGGGAATGGAGGACTAATGGTGACTTAAACAAACTGTCCCCAGAGTCCAAACGCCGCTCTCACTACCTGATTAACCATTGATTTTCTACTGTGTGTGTGTGTGTGTGTGTGTGTGTGTAATACAGTATAAATAAGTGAACACAATTACAGCTCAATCTTCATCACAAGTGTGACGAACAGACGTCGTCGCTAATGTTAGCAGCGAGCTGTTCATAACGTTAGCTAAGGTTAGCATGTTAACATTACGGAGCCTGAATGTTTCCTGAAGCTTCATCAGGTGTTTTCCTTCCAGGCAGGTGCAGTGTTCAGGTTTCACTGTTACATCATCCATAGACCTCTTTCACATTCAGACTGAACGTACAGTACACGGTAATCAACACCGCCATGACAGGAACACACACACACACACACACACACACACACACACACACACACACACACGTGTTCTGCTCTGCTGTAAACGAGCTCGTCCATCATCTCATTTACAGAAACACTGATCCAGTATCAGTCAAAACTATATCAGCTTCTATGACCTTCAACTCTCTGAGATTTACACATTTATGATGAACCGCTAACTGTGGTTAGCTCGGTCAGCCGTGTAGCTAACTGAACTGACTCAGCCCGGGATGCCAGGAGCCAAACCCGGCAAGAAAACCACCTCGGTAGGCTGCTGTATTCACTGTTAGACTGGACACTGCTGGTTCAGAGGTTCTGTTGCTGTATTCACTGTTAGACTGGACACTGCTGGTTCAGAGGTTCTGTTGCTGTATTCACTGTTAGACTGGACACTGCTGGTTCAGAGGTTCTGTTGCTGTATTCACTGTTAGACTGGACACTGCTGGTTCAGAGGTTCTGTTGCTGTATTCACTGTTAGACTGGACACTGCTGGTTCAGAGGTTCTGTTGCTGTATTCACTGTTAGACTGGACACTGCTGGTTCAGAGGTTCTGTTACTGTATTCACTGTTAGACTGGACACTGCTGGTTCAGAGGTTCTGTTACTGTATTCACTGTTAGAATACTGCTGACTGCTGGTCTGGACGTTGTGTTTGGATGCTAACACTAGCTTGTAGTGCTAATCGCAATGCATAGCGGTGGAGGTGTAGCGTAAACAGAACTCTACTTCCTGTTTCATGGAGACTTCAAACTCATAAAATGTTCCTCAGGAAGTTTTATTTTGAAAGTCTGACCTGACCTTTCATATTAAAAGAACAATGATCCACGAGAAACAGGAAGAAGTGAAACTTCAACACAATAAATTTTTTTCAACAAAACATCATTAAACTTTGATACATCTTCCAGCTGCTGTGTAAGTGTGTGTGTGTGTACGTGTGTGTGTGAGAGTGTGTGAGTGTGTGTGTGTGAGAGTGTGTGAGTGTGTGTGACAGTCCGACAGCTGACCAACGTTTCTATACATTCATTATTAATATTTAACTGTGTGTTCAGTCTCTTTATATTCATCATGGGATGCTTGTTGTGTGTGTGTTACTGAACAAACTGTGTGTGTGTGTGTGTGTGTGTGTGTGTGTGTGTGTGTATGTGTGGGCGGATACACATGCTGCACATATACCTCGAGGCAGTGTGTGTGTGTGTGTGTGTGTGTGTGTTACATGTTGTTGATCTTATCTTTATTTTTCTGCATCAGAAGTGGAGTTTGGACGAATGAAGCCGTTTGTGTTCGTACATTTACATCCAGCTCGTCTCTGATTATATATTTATACTTATATATTTAAGTTATATTAAAATAATGTTTTCACAGTGTGGCGTTAACGTACACGTTACATTCGTTATTATCATGTTAATTTTCAGGAGACAGACTGAGCTGCAGATTTAGTTTGTCTTTATAAATTCACATTAACAGACAATTTAAAGTTTATGTACAATAATAACTTCATATATAAATGAAGCTAAATGCTAACAGCTGAGCTAACGTTAACGGTATCTCACCGTGACCATCGTTAACACTGATTCTTAAATATTAACGAATAAGTTCATCGTCCATCACTTGTTTGTTCCAGTTAAAGATGACATCAGAAAAACTGACACACATCATCACCACTCTAACACGCATACACACACGCACACACACACACACACACACACAAACCGCTATCAGTGGCTACGAAATGCTAATTGCTATGAGCTGCTCACAGAGTGTGAAAACAGTTTGTTTTTCTTCTTCTGTGTTTAAATCATCATTTTTTTCCTACTGACTCCGTCGTCATGACAACAGAAACACCAACAGATGGACGGCTGTTAATGAGCTGTGCGCTCGTTAGACGAGATTTAAACGTTCAACTCAACTAAACTGTAAAATATGTTTAAATGTCTGTGCAGCTCTGTGTGTGTGTGTGTGTGTGTGTGTGTGTGTGTGTCGGTGTTTTGTCTCACTAAGTGTTGAAGCTGATTGAGTTTCCTTCACGTGTCCGACAGAAGAAACTCGACCTGAAACAACGAAAACTCAACAACATCAAGTCATGACACATGAAACAAAGTTTACTTTAAGTTTTAAATTAGTTTAGTAAAAATTTAACGAGAGAACAAAGTTTGTTTATGTTGAAAAAAAGTTTTTGAAAATGAGATGTCGTAATTTTATGCAAATAAAATAAAAATAAAAAACAGCTGATGAAGGTTTAGAAATCAACCCAATGAAATCTTTTATTTAAATAAAATAAAAACTCTAAAAGAAAATAATCTATTATGGAAATAATCATAATTAAAATTTGTCTGAACAGAAAATTCAAGTTTTGAGAAAAAAATCTGAAATTTTACAAAAATGTTGAAGTGAAAAAAGTTTGAATTTAAATAAAAAATCACATTGTGAAAAGAAAAGTGTGAATTTAATTTGTTAAAGTATTAATTCATAAAAATAATGAATTTATTGATCTTTGTGTTTGAATCGTTTTTTTTCCTGACAGCTGATCTGAGATCAGATTCATCATCAGCTGACTCCATCAGTCTGTTTAATGTGGAGCACAGTGTGTGTGTGTGTCTGTGTGTGTGTGCGTGCGTGTGTGTGTGTGTGTGTGAGAGAGAGAGAAATGACAGTGAATAGAGAGAGAGAGAAAGGGGAGATGAGGGGAGGGTCGAGCGAGCGAATGGGAGGAGGTGGAGCCAGAGAGCGAGCGAGCAGCAGAGTGAGAGAGAGAGAGAGAGAGAGAGAGAGAGAGGAGGGATGACAGGAGATGTGGTTGTTGCCGCGGCAGCAGAGCCGGACCAGATCTGAGACAGTAAAACACTCCTCCACCTCCTCCTCCACCTCCTCTTCTTCCTCCTCTTCTTCTTTTTTACCTTCATTCCTCCTCCTGCATCCGTCCGTCCTGTTAACACCTGGAACAAAAACCAACCTGCCTCTGGCTTCTTCATCATCATCATCATCATCATCATCATCCTCAGCTGTGGTAAGTAGGATGGAAACTGCTCCAGATACAGAGAGAGAGAGAGAGAGAGAGAGAGAGAGCTTTACTGCTGAGAATAGAAGAAGAAGAAGAACAGGACGGGACGGGTGGAGGGTGGAGAGAGGGAAGAAGAGTTTACAGGAGGAAGAGGAGAGGAGAGGAAGAAAATAGAATCATCAGGAGGAAACTTAAAGTAAAGGAGAGAAGAAGAACGAGGGAAGAAAGAGATGAGAGCAGGAAGAAGAGAGGAGGAACAGACAGAGAGAATAAAATAAAATAAAATAAAATAAAAACAGAACTGAACTGAGCGGTTTGTTTGAATCATCAGTTGAAAAATAGAAAAACAGAAAAGTCGACTAAAATAGAGTGTGTGTGTGTGTCCGTGTGTGTGTGTGTGTCCGTGTGTGTGTGTGTGTCCGTGTGTGTGTCTGTGTGTGTGTGTGTGTCCGTGTGTGTGTGTGTGTGTCCGTGTGTGTGCGTGTGTGTGTGTGTCCGTGTGTGTGTTGAGGTTGATGTATGAATTAGTGATGAAGTGTGTTTGCTATTAACAGCGGTTAGCGTTCACACACACACACACACACACACGCACACACACACACACACACACACACTGAGCTCATTAATATTCACACACCTTCTGCCGTCATTTGTTTTTATTGGACGTTTTGAAGAAGTCAGAAAGTTTTCCATCATGTGACGTCGTGTTTTCTGACTTCCTGTCTGCGGCTCAAAGCTGATTGGTTCAAATATTTAGTTTGATGTTTGGAAGTGAAGCGTTTGTTTGTTGGGACTATTTTCAGCGGTGGATGGATCCACGTTGGTGCTGCAGTGAGTGTGTGAGCAGGACGGAGTGTGAATGAACTACAGAGTGTTCGTGTTTTTAAAGGCACCACAGAAGAAGAAGACGACGACCTGACAGGTTCATGTTGACGTTATCGTAATTATCAGTTTCTTGTTAAACACGGTCATGTGACTAAATCATGTGACTGCAATGCATAGGGGTGGGGGTGTAACGCATGCTCACTATTGGCTACTGTAAACACCAATCAGTGTCCACGATGAGTCCAACATAAAGACGGAAATATGAGGAAGTAAACACAACTCTACTTCCTGTTTCATGGAGGCTTTTAACCAAGAGGTAACCTCCAGTGCTGCGAAATGAAGCCAACGCAGGAAGTGCCACAAACTGCAGTTCCTCTAACGTCCACTTGAGGCTGGCTCCAGAAGTGAGTCAGTCTCCATAAGTCCCCATGTTCAAATGTCCAACTTCACAGCAGAAATAAACATGTTTACAGCCTGGTACAAAAAACAGTTTTGGTCTCTATAGCTAATTTCCCCGTTCATGACAACTGTACTGAGGGTGAATTTATATACAACTCACCTGTTCAGATTATATTAAGGCTTAAAGTTATGCAGGATTAAGAGCGTGGACGCTTTGATTGACAGGTGGGTGTGGTCACAAACCTTCAGGTGACGTCACTCAGACTGCGTCCATTCTTTTACTGTCATTGCTTTAAACGCATCGTTTACTCTTCTTCTTCTGTTTCATCAGGACGGTTTCTACTGTTTCCTGTGTGTGTGTGTGTGTGTGTGTGTGTGTGTGTGCTGCAGTGAAGTGCTGCTCACTGATGGTCGTCTAATGGTTTCACACAAACACTCAGACTGACCGGCCATGCGCTGCTCTTCATCACTGTGTGTGTGTGTGTGTGTGTGTGTGTGTTTTCCTCGTGTTACTCACTCCGCTGTGACTGACAGCACTTTTCCTTCACATTAAAGGAGCAGTGCGACACTTTTTGTTTTCTGTCACGTGTTTCAGGTGGATCAGTGTCAGCTCGCTGAGTCCGTTCACACCTGGTGTGAACATGTGAGCTGGTGATCATGTGATCACAGGTGGACCGCTCTCAGTACACACACCTGTCACCACATGTGACTCACTTCCTGCTCTGTATGCAAATAAACAGGGTTAATGTTTGTTTTTAACGACGGATCAGCGGTCGGTTATCTGAACTGAACAAATGTCACATTTTTAAGGTGGTCTGGTGATTTGTCTCGTTGTGAGTTGAGTAGGCAGTCCTTTAATGTGGACCAGGAAGAATTACGGGGAAACCCCTCCGTCACGTCGAGGGCGCGACACTGTTTTGGTCCGTTCTCACCGTGACTTCAAACTCCACCAGAAGCTTTATGAGCTTCTAAATCTGTAAATATTTAACGTTTGCACAGGGTGTTTTATTTTGAAAATCCACAGGGTTCTCTACCTGTTTCTGTGTCCGACTTCCTGTCAGCTTGAGCTGCTCTGTGCAGATCGATCAGTGTGATTGATCGTCAGTCAAAAATAAAGAACAGTCGAGATGCTTCTGAACCGGACCGCGGCGCTGCTGGTGGTCACATGTTCCACCTCGGGAAGTGGTCACATGATCTGATCACAGTGAGTCTTTATGTGACAAACTTTTACTTTACAAAAGTCTGAGCATCAAACTTCATCAGTTATGACTGGATCATAATCACAGCTGTGTTCATCATCATAACGTCCAGTAATCATACTATAGATCAAACAGGAAACAGTTACCTCAGAGTTCTTCTTCTCGTCCGTCCTGACTTCCTGTGTGTTCACCTCGTCATCGATCACAAACATGTTCTGCTCCATCGATCAGTGATCGGAGATGTGTCGTCGTCCTGTTATTGATCGATCACGTTCAGTTCAGAGCAGCAGGACAAAGATTTCAATTTAAAACACGTGAAGCTGAAAATAAATTTTATGAGTTAACAGAAAACAGAAATTTAAATATTTAAGACGTTTTCAGAGATGAAGACGAAATCAACACGTCTAAACATTTGATTCATTTCTGGAAACACACGTACAGATTTAAATCATTTTCTAAATGACAGTCATCATGAGGATGAAGTGTGTGCTCGGGCCGAGCTGTTTATTTGAACTCTATTTAAAGACTCGGCGTCAGCCTTTGTGTCGTCTGACCAGCACAGCTGTATTTACACACACCAAAGAGCTGCTGCTGCGTTAGCTTAGCATAAACACTGGAAGCAGAGGGAAACTGTTAGCCTACAGAGACTTCATTAAAAGAGAAAACATACAGCACCTCCATTAAACAAAGCAGACTCCACAGATATAAACAGATATATTCAGATCTGAACACAGACACACGATCCGCCTCGTCTCCGCTCTGAATGATGCATGTGTTTACTTTAGCTCAAACAGAACAATCATCGTACATTAGAGAACGGCCTCGTTACTTTGAAGCTTTAAGATGAACTGATGGTGAAATGAGCAGAGCTCACCGGTGACGGAGCAGAAACTCAGACTACGTCAGGAAGAGGACAAAAATGAAACATGATCTGAAATCAAAAATATAAAAAGTATTCAACGTATTTTTATTCTCTGTGATGATTCATACACATTAAATTATGTTAGCTTCCCCCGTCAACGTCCTCTTCACTCTCTTCTCCTCTGCCATTATTACGGAGGCTGCTGAGCCCAGCTCCTGTTCTGGCACGATACCGGCTCCGCTCCCCGTCAGCAGGATTTAAACTCTGATAGTTTTTGGGAGTCTGGGTGGTGATTTACATTTTTAACTTGTCGTTCTTTGATCCTCTGAAGTCGTGGAAACTCTCTCTAAATTGCATCGACTACATTTCGAGCCGCCCTGGTTGGTTCTCGAAGAGGTCGAGGAGACTCTTTCACTCAGCAGTCAGACAGGAAATCCACTGACTCAGATTCAGTTCTCACAAAGTAATAACCATAAAAACCAGCAGCCGTCCCATTACCGGAAACTTCCAGGGCTGAAGCCGCAGCAGCAGCAGCAGCTCGGTGAGATCCCAGAGCTGATGCCGTGGATAAAAAGCATCATGTGGATGCTGTAAATATCTAATGTGCGCTCAGAAAACACATGATGTCAGCAGGGATTCCCACAGAGAGGACGGACAGATGGAGGACAGAAATACTGAGTAAAGTAACCTGACATGAACATCACAGAGACTACATCCAGGTTTTAGACAGTCTGCGAGGACGTCACGGAGACTACGTCCAGGTTTTAGACAGTCTGCGAGGACGTCACGGAGACTACGTCCAGGTTTTAGACAGTCTGCGAGGACGTCACGGAGACTACGTCCAGGTTTTAGACAGTCTGCGGGGACGTCACGGAGACTACGTTCAGGTTTTAGACAGTCTGCGAGGACGTCACGGAGACTACGTCCATGTTTTAGACAGTCTGTGGGGACGTCACAGGGACTACGTCCAGGTTTTAGACAGTCTGCGGGGACGTCACGGAGACTACGTCCAGGTTTTAGACAGTCTGCGAGGACGTCACGGAGACTACGTCCAGGTTTTAGACAGTCTGCGGGGACGTCACGGAGACTACGTCCAGGTTTTAGACAGTCTGCGAGGACGTCACGGAGACTACGTCCAGGTTTTAGACAGTCTGCGGGGACGTCACGGAGACTACGTTCGGGTTTTAGACAGTCTGCGGGGACGTCACGGAGACTACGTCCAGGTTTAGACAGTCTGCGGGGACGTCACGGAGACTACGTCCAGGTTTTAGACAGTCTGCGAGGACGTCACGGAGACTACGTCCATGTTTTAGACAGTCTGCGGGGACGTCACAGGGACTACGTCCAGGTTTTAGACAGTCTGCGGGGACGTCACGGAGACTACGTCCAGGTTTTAGACAGTCTGCGAGGACGTCACGGAGACTACGTCCAGGTTTTAGACAGTCTGCGGGGACGTCACGGAGACTACGTCCAGGTTTTAGACAGTCTGCGGGGACGTCACGGAGACTGTAGACAACAAAAGTGCTAACATGAATGCCTGCTAGCGCCCCCTGAAGATGACAGTGTTCATTACAGCCTCAGTATGAAACAATATGCTGACGACTGAACTCTCTTCAGACACAAAAATATACAGAAATCAAAGTAAATAATAAAAATGTGTGATGGGACAGAACAGTGACGGGCTGTAGATAAAGTGTGTGTTAATAACACAGCAAACCTGTCAGCAGCTCACAGAACATGAGGTGCATCATACAAATACAAATAGTGATACAATCTAACAATACTAGAAATGCAAAAACATGAAATATTATTATGATATACACCTTTTAAGTGTGTGTGTGTGTGTGCGCGCTTAGTGGTAACTGAGGCAGAAACCAGTGAGGCTAAAAGTTCATTCATAATTCATCAACACACAAACTGGAAAATTTACTGTGTGTGTGTGTGTGTGTGTGTGTGTTCAGGATTCGTATGGACTGTTTCATTTGTGACGTTTCTGTTTTTTTACACGAGAAAACTAAAGTCTGACAGAGTTTTTATGATCGTACAGACTGATGATGTCACACTGTCACACACGTTTACTCATCTTCATCTTCTTCCTGTTTCCTTTCTCCATCTCATATTTCCTCTCCTTCCTCTCTTCCTCCCTTCTCTCCTTACTTCCTCCCTTCTCCTTCTTTTCCCATCCCTCCCTCTTTCCAGTTTGTCTCTTCTCTCCTCATATCCTTCCTCATTCCCTTCTTCTTATGTCTCCTCCTCTTTCTACATTTCTGTCAAAGCCATTTCTCCTTCTCTTTATCTCCTTTCCTCCTTCCTTTCCTTCCTTATCCCCTCTGTTTTCCCTCCTCCCCTATTTCCTTTCACTTTCAACAACTCTTTCCCCTCCTTTCCTCCTCTCCTCTCCTTACTTCCTCTCCTCCTGGTTTGTCTCTCACTCTCTGTCTCCTTTCTGTTTGTGTGCTTTCTGACAGGACGGCCTTACATGGACATGGAGTAAAGGGACGGCCCGTCGCCTCCTCCTTGCTCTCCGACACAAAGCTGCTGTCTCTCCACCCAAACAACCCACCACCACCACCACCACCAGGAGAGAGAGAGACAGAGACAGACAGAGAGGGAGGGAGGGAGGGAGGGAGGCGGTAAAACAGAGACAGATAAAGGAAAATTAGAGAGGGCAAAACAGCAAGCAAAAGCAAAACGAGAGAGGAGAGAGGAAGGGGGAGGCTGCTCATCCATAATCTCCACGGCAGAGGAGAAACACTTAGAGGGAGGGAGGCAACACACTCGATTCTGTCTATCTTGCAACTTCAGGAACCATCATCACAATTTAATAAGAATTTGAAAGGCTGCGGCGCTGCAACAAATCAGTCTTCAGAGGGAGAGAGGGCGGGCGAGAGAGCTCCACTCAGACTGCAGCTAGGTGGAGGCCAGACGCCGGCGTTTTAACACCTTCATACCTGGATTTACTTCTTCTGCCTTCAAGTCCCAGCAGCAATAAAGCTGCGGCGGCGGCACGAGAACAGAACTTTATTAATATTATTGTGTCAGGAGAGTCTGTGTGTTCAACGGCGACAACACAAAGTTTGACTTCTGCAGAGAAACAGGAACAGGAAGTAGTCCTGGGAGTCTTGCCCTAGGGGTCGTCTTGCAGGCCCAGGAAGGAGCTCTGCTTTTATTTTGGAGGGCTCCAGCCCCGCCCACCAGAAGGACCTTGTAAGGAACTCGTCAAAGTAAAAGACGGGCCAGATGCGTCGACTTTCCTGCTTCTTCACAGCGTTTTTTTCATGGCTTGACACCTGACTGCCATTTGATCCCTCCCTTCCCCTTCCCCCCTCCCCGCCCCCCCCTCAACATGGCCGACCACTTCCTGTCTCGCCGCACAAAGTGAGCGAGGATTTTGTTAAGGTGCTTACCTCGAATCCATTAACCCCGCCCACCCCGAGGACAGAACTTTGACTCTCTCCGGGCGGGACGCGCTGATGCAAGATGGCGGCAGGCGTGGCGACATGGCTGCCGTTTGCGCGAGCCGCGGCGGTCGGTTGGCTGCCGTTGGCCAAGAAGACGATGCCCAAACCTCCCGTGGACAACTCGTCCAGATCAGATGAGATCCTGTACGTCAACGTCAGCGGGGTCAGGTTTCAGGTGAGTTCTCCAAAATACAGAACGGTACCGAGGCCATCACTTGTCCAAGTCCAAGATCCAGGGACGATTGGACTGTTTAGAGTCTCTGCCACGACTCCTGATGTCTGAGGAGGTCAAAACTCCAGCGACCAACCAAGACCAACACCAGATTGTGCCCTTCATCCTGCTGGAGTTTTGACCTCTTCATACTCGATGATTCCAATTCTCATTTCGATACCAAAGTTTGGTGCCAATGCAGGAAGTTGGAGCACAGCCTCTGAGACCAACAGGGAATAACATCACACTGCCAAGGTGATTTACAGACTTTATGATGGAAACATTGATAAGTAGTGAAGCGTTAACTGTGGTTAGCTCGGTCAGCCCTGTAGCTAACTGAACTGACTCAGCCCGGGATGCCAGGAGCCAAACCCGGCAAGAAAACCACCTCAGTAGGCTGCTGTATTCACTGTTAGACTGGACACTGCTGGTTCAGAGGTTCTGTTGCTGTATTCACTGTTAGACTGGACACTGCTGGTTCAGAGGTTCTGTTGGTGTATTCACTGTTAGACTGGACACTGCTGGTTCAGAGGTTCTGTTGCTGTATTCACTGTTAGACTGGACACTGCTGGTTCAGAGGTTCTGTTGCTGTATTCACTGTTAGACTGGACACTGCTGGTTCAGAGGTTCTGTTGCTGTATTCACTGTTAGACTGGACACTGCTGGTTCAGAGGTTCTGTTGCTGTATTCACTGTTAGACTGGACACTGCTGGTTCAGAGGTTCTGTTGCTGTATTCACTGTTAGACTGGACACTGCTGGTTCAGAGGTCGTGTTCACTGGAAGGTAGACGCTGAGCTCATGGCGCTAGCTGCAATGCATGGGGGTGTAATGCACACTTGCTATTGGCTGCTGTAAACAATAGTCAGTATCCAAGATATTTCCATATCTGAGCGATTTTACAGGAAACATGTAAAAATGAGGATGTAAACAGAGCTCTACTTCCTGTTTCATGGAGACGTGTTGCTGCAGTCTCAGATACTCCACCTGTTTTGCTCTGATGAAGGTAGAAGACGGATGTCTTTCATGTTGCTGCTCCGCTCACACGCTGCAGAGGATTTGTCAATTCTGATTTCATCCTGCATTAATGATAAATTGAATAAACCCTGTGTTCTTCCTTTAATTTAAATTTGATTAACTGGATTCATTTGTGTTGAGCTGAAGCTGTGAAGAGAATCAGTGGAACACCGAGGGACGTCTGTCCAATAACCTCCAATATTTCTTCTTTTGTGGTTTTTGTCTCCAAACTCATTTTCTCCAGCTCTGACAGTCTGCTTATGTTGTAGCTCTACTTTAATCTCAGTGTTGTGATGTTTGTGTTCTTTATATTGATCTGTAGATACAAGTAGTCTAACATTAAAGTTACACGGCTTTACAAAGAGGTGTTGTTGAATACATACAGTGTTTTTGTTGGTGCATGAGCAGATATACAATATTACACATACAGGAGGTTCTCATGCACAGATTTAGGATTTCTTTTATAGTCTGATGATGGTTATCTTCATATTTAGAGCACTTTGTTGCTATAATCATGAACAAAATGCAAACGTGATCCAGTGAAAACAGTTTATCATGAGGTGGTTTGGCAGATTCTTGGAGATCAGAGAGGTGATGAGGTGGATGAACAGGAAGGTTTCAGGGCTGGATGTGGCCGATATGGACGACAAAAACAGGGTTAGAAACTGGGCGATCACAGGGTGTTGATTAGCTCAGTTGGTAGAGCATCCGCCCCATGTATGAAGGCTCAGCAGCGGCCCAGGGTTCGAATCCTTTGCTGCATGTCGTTCCCCATCTCTCTCTCTCCCCACATTCCTGTCACTCTTCAGCTGTCTCTGTCAAAAATAAAGCTTGAAAAAGGCCAAAAAAAGAAACTGGGCGATCACAAAAACACAAATGTACGAGAACCAGAGCTTTGCTGTAGCGTCAGGTGATGAAATGATCTGTTGGAATCTGGAAGGTAGAGCCGGTCTTTGAAGAGACAAAGTCTCAGTCTTAACAAGAACTGCTGCAAACTGTTTCCAGAAGTGATTCATATTCAAGAATTCATCCAGCAAAGATCAGCCTCCATTTCCAGCCTCCATTAAAGGCTTGGAAACAGAATCTGAAGCTTTCTGTTTGGACGCTGCTCTCTGGGACTCGTCGTTGACTCATAGAGTTGTTATGGACAGTCTGCTTCATTAAAACGGTAAAAGTCTTTTTTAATGAAGCTCAATGAGCATCCAAATGTCTGTGAGGAAACACTGTAGTGTCCTCTCCTTCCTCTGAGGCTGAAGGCTGTACATACTGTACGTCTAATCAGCGCATTGATGTTCATTTGAGCTGAAATAATAACAAAATGGCTCCACAACAAAAATAGATCTCTGGAGCTTTCAGGAATCGAGCAGTAACAAAGTGCTTTGTGCTGCCGTGGCAGAACAAGAACAAAGTTCTTGTCAGTTCTGTGACTTTGTCCTAATTTTTTAGAACAAAACGCAGCAGCTCGAAGTTCTGGAGATATTTATAGAAACACAAAGATACAGTAATACTCGCCTTTAATATGCAATGACCAATAATAACCCAGACTTAGACAGTAGAGTTCTGTTCACTTCCTCATTTTTACATGTTTACGATGGACTTGTCGTGGATACTGATTGTCGTTTACAGTGTACACTATGCATGCCTGTCAGTGAACACGGCCGGACCGAACAGGACCTCTGAACCAGCAGTGTCCAGTCTAACAGTGAATACAGCAACAGAACCTCTGAACCAGCAGAGTCCAGTCTAACAGTGAATACAGCAGCCTACCGAGGTGGTTCTCTTGCCGGGTTTGGCTCCTGGCATCCCGGGCTGAGTCAGTTCAGTTAGCTACACTGCTGACAGAGCTAACCACAGTTAACGCTTCACTACTTATCAATGTTTCCATCATAAAGTCTGTAAATCACCTCGGTAGTGTGATGTTATGCCCTGTTGGTCTCAGAGACTCTGCAAATGTTCAAAGTTAGCATTTTGACTTGTTAATGTGCAATAATAAAAATATTTAATATGTCTTGTTCAGTGTTCAGTACCACAGACACCGACATTAATCCTCAGAAGTGTAAAAAACATCTGCTTATCCTCCCGCTTTTCTTTCAGACATGGAAGAACACTCTGGACCGTTATCCAGAGACGCTGCTTGGTTCTTCAGAGAAGGAGTTTTTCTACAACGAGGACACGCAGGAATACTTCTTCGACCGAGACCCTGAAATGTTCCGGCACATTCTGAACTTTTACCGCACTGGGAAACTCCACTACCCGCGACACGAGTGCGTCCAGGCCTTCGACGAAGAGCTTGCCTTCTACGGCATTGTGCCGGAGATCATTGGAGACTGCTGCATGGAGGTAAAATCGACTTCCTGTTCAGTGAACTGTTGAAACTGAACTGTTGAGTCTTTACAAAACACTTGTCTGTTCTGGTACTTTTAGAAGTTGAGGAGATTGGAACTGATATTGTTGCATCATATAAAGAAAATATAATTGATTAGTTTTTAGACATTGTCATGGAGCTAGTTTAGTCATGCAAACTGCTTGTTATGTTATGGTGAATCTGTAGGTAAAGGACTGAGATCTTGGAGGAAACATTCTGGTTTCCGTTTGTAGTCTGAGAAGTATTGACCAATCACGTTTGAGCGAGCTTTGGTTGCCTGCAGGTAAACGGTCCATGTGGAACGCAAGAGGTGAAACATTTTGGCTGAAACGCAATCTCAGAGCGCAATCTTGAAGTACGATCTCTCAACCATCTAACGTTGATTTAGCTTTTTAAATGTTTCTGTGTTCATGTGCAGAAATCTGTTCATAGAGTTGCTAATCGGACTACAGAGGAAGTTATCTGTTATCCAGATATCTGCCCAGAGACATCGGCCATTTCCTTTAGCAATTGTTTTTGACTTTTTTGATCACTAACTGCAAGAGTTGGGTATCAAACCTAATTTTGGAGCATTTATTGTCAACAAGTGTCAGTTTAAAGTTTCGGCCTCTTCTGAAACTCTGTGGAGGTCAACCAGCTTTCCATCGTCCCTTTACTCGGTCCAAACAGTGTTACAGGTCCTCTTCTTGTTTCAACGACCGTCCACTGAGCTTGAAGGTTTGATGGTATCTGTGTTAGTTTAAGACCGAGGCAGCATCATGCGTTTGCTGTAGTTTCTCAACTAGTCCACGTCTTTGGTTGAGGTGGAAAATATAAGAAGGGCTCCAGCTGCATGTGGCCTCATGAGAAAGTCCTCATACACCTTATAAAGCACTGCAGTGTGCTTTCCTGGACGTTGGGCCACCATCAAGGGCACTTCATCAGGTTTTATCTACTACAGGAGCATCCTGGAGGGCACTTCTGCTGCCATTTGTTCAAACATGGGGGCGATCGCCTCGCCTGTAGTCCACTGCAACAACAAAAGCAGAATATCATCAGGGCTGCCAGCGCAGAGACTCCAGGGCTGACCAGTTGCATAAAATGAAATTAAAGAGGAGAGATACAGTTTTGTTTCTAAATGAAAAATTAATCATTTTCACAAAGGAATCTCATTTCAGGCCCAGTGTGCAACGGCTGTAAGCTATTATCATTACAGAAACTCAGTGTTGTAATATCCAACCCTAACTAACATTCAGATCAACTCCAATCATTAGCGCTGCAGCTGCTTCAGATTAAACACCTCCCTGCTATGTTTGAATCATATTTCTGACAGCTCTTGATGTTTTTACTGTAGATTCATGTCGAACACGGACGTACTTCAGCTCGTCTCAGATGCTGTTGTTGTTCTTTGTTGGTTGTCCAGTAAAGATGAAGAACATCTTCTGTTTTTTTTTTTTATAAAGATATTTTTTTGGCCTTTTTGAGCTTTATTTGATAGAGACAGCTGAAGAGTGACAGGAATGTGGGGAGAGAGAGAGAGAGAGACGGAGAATGACGAAAGAGCCACAGGTCGGACTCGAACCCTGGGCTGCCGCGCCGAGGACCAAGCCCCTGCACATTGGGCAGATGGCCCACCAACTGAGCTAAACGACACCCCATCTTTGTTTTTTTAATAGAGATTATAATGTTTGTAACGTCGGCGTCAGTCCTCGTGTGCTCACTGCTGTAACTTTCTTTGATTTCTTCCACAAGGAACCGTCGACTGTAATGTTGGTTACTCTGCTGCTGCACTCATTAAGTCTCTTTGGAGAAGAGCATCATCAGCTAAATGACTAAAGTGTCAAAACATCGATGGATCTGTGGGGATTACTAACCAGCGCTGCTCTCAAACTCCATTATAAAACTGCAGCTCATTAAGACAGCTGTGATGAGCCCTCTGAAACACCATGCAGCTCAAACACAATCTGATTTGGCTCTTTATTGCTCCTGATTTGGCAGCTTTGTACGCCGTGTTTCTGTAAGTGATTTCTTTTAACGAGTCGTGAACAAGTTCCCCGAGCAACAAATCACCTTCGCCGCGTCGTCAGATCACCGTTTGTCATATTCGTTTTGTCTTTAGAGGATTTTATATCTGTATATTTTTATAACCAACCCGTCCGATGAGTCAGGAATGACTAATTGTTCTGTATTTCCTCCGATTTGTTAATTCAACTGTGAGCGATTCGAGTTTCTGGGTTTCTTTTTATAGTTGCTCGACACTTCGCCCACAGTTTCCCACGAGAAACCGTCTGCATGGTTTTTATTTTGGTCGAACATATTCTGCTGTTTCTCACTAACTTTTAGCGTTTGGCTTTAACTACCTTCTAGACCGCTTTATGAGTCACTGTGGGGGTCGTTGGCTGCTGTTTGCTTTATTACTATACTTAGCTTGCTGTCGGGTAACGAGGCTAACGGGAGAAGCTGCTAAACATGCATTCAAATGAGGCAGCGCAGAGGGAGATGGTGGTATTTTGGTCGATCTCAGGTCAGTTTTTAGTGTAAATGATCACACCGCAGGTAACAAGGAACGACATTTAACTTCCTTCAGGGGAAAGTTAGCTTATTTAGGCTACACAGAACGTGAGCTACCCAAAGCTGCAGCCACAAACAATGTAGTTAGCGTAAAGATAAAACACGAGACGTGATTAAACACGATTACAACTAGCACATAAATAATTCAATGTGAGATTAAAATACGTTTGCTCAATATGTTGCTGATGGCTAACAGGAAAAACAGCTAACCGTAGTGGACTGAAGCTAACGTAATATTAGCAATCAGCTCACAGCAGACAAAGCTAACATGATATTGACAAAATATAGTACAGACTATAACAAGCACGGCAATATCAGCTTCTGGTTAATTAATTTATGCATCTTTAATGTCAACAAACTGGCAGAAAACTGGCCGACGTATGTAATGTGCATAATTCAGGCTTAATTTCAGTTTATTTGTTGGGACTACGTGGTTAGACATCTTAACAAAATGTGCTAACACATCCATGTTGGACAAAAGCTGTTGTTCTGCTCTGATATCATCAGGACTTTGGAGTATTTAGCTTGTAGTCACAACAAATAATTAGCATTTATGTTGTCACAATTTTTTGAAGATAAATCAGTTATTTTATTTATATGTAGCTTCCACCTGTTTGTTGACACTTTTCCGTCAGAAGAATGACTTGAGCATGGCATTAGTGATGCTAACCTACCAGATAATCCTGAAGCTAACATGACGTTAGCAAAGCTTATTAGCTTATTAAAGAGCTCCTACGTCTTTTGATGTTTTTGATGGTGACGAGATGGTTAACTTGCAGGATTGGACTCACACTTTGTTCTGGTGTTCAGTCAGTGTTCAAGGTGGCAACAGTACCTCCAGATTTCAAATTTCTACACTCTTCTGTACCAGTCGTTTCTTTCTACAGAGCATTTCTTGTCTATGACGTAAAGCATCGTGTGTGAACATGATACATACGTAACCTTGTCTCCGTCTTCCTGTCTTTGTAAAGGAATACCGGGACAGGAAAAAGGAGAACCAGGAGCGCCTGGCAGAGGACACGGAGGCCAACGAGGCGATGGACGCCCCCCTCCCTCCACACAGCACCTCCAGGGAGCGGCTGTGGCGAGCCTTCGAGAACCCCCACACCTCCACCATGGCACTGGTCTTCTACTACGTCACCGGCTTCTTCATCGCCGTCTCCGTCATCGCCAACGTGGTGGAGACGGTGCCCTGCCGGCCTCCCAAAGGCAGCGTCAAAGACCTTCCCTGTGGGGAGAAATACCAGCTGGCCTTCTTCTGCATGGACACGGCCTGCGTGCTCATCTTCACCTTCGAGTACCTGATGCGTCTGTTCGCGGCGCCCAGCCGCTGCAAGTTCATGCGCTCGGTGATGTCAGTGATCGACGTGGTGGCCATCATGCCCTACTACATCGGCCTGGTGATGCCCGAGAATGAGGACGTGAGCGGCGCCTTCGTCACGCTCCGGGTTTTCCGCGTCTTCCGGATCTTCAAGTTCTCGCGACACTCGCAGGGTTTGAGGATTTTGGGCTACACACTGAAGAGCTGCGCCTCCGAGCTCGGCTTCCTGCTCTTCTCCCTCACCATGGCCATCATCATCTTCGCCACCGTCATGTTCTACGCCGAGAAGGGCACCAAGGGCTCCACCTTCACCTCCATCCCGGCCTCCTTCTGGTACACCATCGTCACCATGACGACGCTCGGGTGAGTTAACGCGGGTTTAATGTTGTGTGTGTGTGTGTTCGCCGACTGCTGTGATACGTGACATTAAACAGATTTTATTGGGCCGCTGATGACTGTGCTGCTGTTAATACCATCGCCATGGTAACGTAATCGCCCCTGTTGCGTGTCGGGACACGGATGTGTCATTATTGTTGGTTACGGAGGAGAGTTTTACAGTCTGTTTCCACCATGAAAGCAGATGAAGTGTGAAGAACCCAAACTGTGTGTGTGTGTGTGTGTGTGTGTGTGTTTGCCTCCCACTCGTTGCTTCTCGAGTACGGTGGTGTATCTTCACCCTGCCGCCGCCCACACACACACTCACTGCTGCCATGTGGATGGAGAGAGTGTGTTTCACCGTGTGTTAGTGTGTGTGTGTGTGTGTGTGTGTGAGAGAGAGAGAGAGAGGATGATGGTGTGTTCACCCTGCAGCTCTCCAGCACTGATCTATTATCTGCTGTTCAAAGAGCCTTTGGAAACATCAGAAATAGAGAGTGAGTCAGGAATCAACCATAAGCTCCGACTGAACCAACCATACTGCTTTATAACACACACACACACACACACACACACACACACACACACTCTCTCTCCTCTATATGACTATACTCCTACCTGTCTGTGAATGGAGAGATAAAGTGTGAGTTCAAAAGGTGTGAATGGGAAACTGAGTTGCAGTGAATGACTCAAACAGTTCAGATGGAGTAAAGCAGCAGCTGAGACATGAAGCCTGTTTTATTCAGACTGTTCAACGCGGGAACGTTAAAGAAAGGCGACGTGTAATCCCTCTGTGGTAACTATGTTCAGCTGTACTCGAGTATTTGTTCTGATTACATTACTTCTGATCAAAAACTAGCGAGTCGACAACTTTGCTAACAGCCAAACATCAACAAGGTCACCAACAGCAGACAGAGCAGCCAGCTAATATTACTGACTAGTCCAACAGCAGTCAGCCCAGCTCGGCGTCTGTCTTTCAGCCTTTTATTTCACCAAGCTCTCACCAACCACTAAAAGTCAGTCCCAGATTTACTCTTGTCCGGCGGCTTCTTGCTCGCTCACTCTCTCCTTTTCTCTTCTTAGCTTCCTCCGTCAACGTCCTCTTCACTCTCTTCTCCTCTGCCATTATGTCCATAGAAGCTGCTGACTGCTGGGCCTGAAAACTTCTTCTTCTTCTTCTTCTTCTTCTTCTTCTTCTTCTTCTTCTTCCCGGTGGTCCAAACACTAACACCCCCCCGGTGCTCTGAGCTCACAGTCCGGCTAACAAACTGAGCTAACATTATCTAACAGCGGCTAACAGACTGAGCTAACAGCAGCTACAGTTTATAATGGAGAAAGTAGATTTGTGATCTTCTTTTCCGTCTCTGGTTACTGATGGTGGATCTGTTGACTGTTCTTGACTGAATCTTTAGAGTTAATGGTGATTAAAATGATAAATTTCAGATGTTCAGGAAACAACTCCTCTCCTCTCCTCTCCTCTCCTCTCCTCTCCTCTCCTCTCCTCCTCCCCTCTCCTCTGAGTCTTCAGGTCCATTAGTTATCAGCAGGGAGAGGCCAAACCTCTAAATGGATTCTCCAGGCAGCAAAACACAACCCAGGCTTTTACCTCCCCTCTCCTCTCCTCCTCACCTCCCCTCTCCTCTCCTCCTCACCTCCCCTCTCTCCTCTCCTCCTCACCTCCTTCTGCTCTCAGTTGCTCCCTCTTTCCTTGGAGGTAGTATTCCTCCTCTCCTCCTCTCTTGTTGATCACAGAGAGATAAATCTGAGTTAAATCAACCGAATAAAACTTTGATCTGTTTGTTCTGTTCCAGTAAATATTGATCTCCCTGATTGGATCAGTACTGATCAGATGTTAGACGCTCTGTGGATGAACTGAAGCCAAAAAACAAGAATCGTCGTGCAAGAGGTGTCATGAAGTAAATCTTAACTTTCATGTAGAATTCAACATCGTCTGCAAAAGCTTTGATTCATAAATTTTACTGATTGTGTTCTAGCTAGCAAACTGAGCTAACATTAGCTGTCTGAAGTTTAAAATGCTGTTTCTAAAGTTTTTTACAGCGTCGTATCGACTCAGGAACAAATCTTTGATAAAATTTGTCGTTTTCCTTCACTCCACTTCTTTCCAGCTTTATCTTCATCCTCCTTTTCCTCCCTGCTCGGTGTATGTTCCTCCTCCTCCTCCTCCTCGTCCTCCTCTGTCGATCTGCTCATTTGTTTCTCTTTGTTCACTTTGTTATCATTGTTTTTCATCATGCTGCTTTTATTGCTTTGCTCCTGTGTTTTATCACTGTGCAAATAAACTGCGAGTGAAATCATAAACCTATTGCAGCCGGTCCAGAACCAATATCTGTGAGGGGAAACATAATCTGCTGCAGCTCGCTCAGAGCTGCTGCCTGCCAGGAAATCTGTTTGTGTCTCCACTTCAGATCATCCGCGCTCTCCTTCAGACGTTCAGCTGAACAATTAAAAGTTCATTTCACAGAAGAAACCTTTTATTCATCATTCACAAGCTGCAGTCATCTCACATGCAGTTTCTGTTGAGTGTACAATAAATTCAATCCAACGAAAATTAAAAACTCAAACGTCTTTCTGACTCAGTTTCCACTTCAGTCCACCAATAGGAAGCCGTCCTGCCGGCTGAGCTCGAGTCCAGAGATGGAAAAAAAGCTCTCGTAGCTTGTTAGCCGTGTCTCACCATCAGTTTAATAAAGTTTACTCACAGTGAGACACTGATGACACTAATACAGCTTTGAATAAACTGTGGACACTTAGTGTTTATAGCCAATGAGCTACAGCTGAGAGGAGCTGCTGGCTCGCCAACTGTTTCTCTCCGCTCTGTGTTCAAATATCTCCAAGTGTTACTGAACATAGAGACACCATCAGCCCAAACCGTGATGGTCAGTCACGTCAGTCACATCTTAGCCGACCATTAAAGGCGTATTTCACCACAGGAAGGAAGTCTTCTCATCAAACTGGGCTGTCTTTTTTTTTTTTATTGAAAACAGAGAAAACAGAGGAAGAGGGTTGTTGACACACTATGAGTTGGTTTCCACACACTGTCCAGTTTGAACTGAGTTTCATCAGCCGGTTATACGCCGTATTTGCTGACCCCTCAGATTCTGTGACTTGCCGTGATGTTCTTACCCTAAACTATATCAATCCTCGCCAAACATCTCATCACCGCCCGTCTCGATCCTGTTCGTCAAGGCGGGTGAACCCAACAACAGCCAGTCGTGTTTAGATAGATGCAGAGGTTTGCAAAACTCTTGTGAGATTTGTATCTTTTCATTTAAGTTCATTCATGAGTCCTGTGTTTGACCCATTCATCCACCACGTAACGCCACTAAATGGACATTGTTGTTCTTCTGTGGACTCACCTGTTAGCTTGTTACGCATTGCAGAGTCAGTGTGTGAGAGTTTGCTAATCTCGGGTTACTGCTGGGATGTATTTTTCTGTTCTGTGTTTGAGTTCATCAGTTTGACGTTCACACATCTGGTAGAACTCTTGACAGAGGTCCAGCACAGATATATCGGTGCCCCAAGATGAGTAACGGTCCAGGTTCAGGAGGGGGTCCTAAATGCTGATCAGAGATCCAGCAGAGGAGGTCCGGAGGAACGTGAAGAGTTTCCAGATATAGAGTTTGACAAACATATATTCACTCTGTATCTTTGTTGATGAGATTGTCTGTGGAGTCCTCAGCACTGAATTTAAACCATCAACTTCTTGTCTCCTTTCTATCAGCTACCAACTAAAATGTAGAACCAGCCCTGGTTTGTTTTGTCGTGTTTGGTATCTGGGCAGCTCTGAAAGTTTCACTTTAATTACAAATCTTTATCTCTTTAAAATTGAAACCATAAAGTCAAATTCAAATAATAATTTCTGTGTGTTAATTTGTGATGAATCAAAAAAAGAAAGTTGAGTTTTAAACAGTCACGTCTTCTGCTCACTGTGAGACAAACCAGCGTCTATAAGACCAACTTTACTGCTCCGCCGTATACTTTGGCTATAGAGAGTTTGTGCTGCTGCAGAGCACTTTACCGTCGACATTATTTATAAGAACAAGAGGGGAAGCAGCCATTTCCTCTTAGGAACAGGATGTATATGAGCCTGAGAGTGAGAGTAGCAGGCGGCCTTATAAAACAGCCTGGATGGAATTATAGACCATCTCGGCACATGGCTCACACTGTTAATGTTTTAATAGAGAGGGATGGAGGGATGGAGGGAGGGCTGGAGAGTGAAAGTCGAGAGACAAAGAGGAAAGAAAGAAATGAAAACAATCTAATCAAAGACAGAGAGAGTGTGTTACGGAAAGCTTCTCACTTTATTTCCTCCATTTCCTGTCTGAAAAATCCTCCAGCTGACAGACCGGAGCACAAAATGGCTGCCGAGGTGCTCCTCATGTTGTCATGTCGACGCCTGTTGAGAACGCCATCACGGAGATTTTATTGGATCTGTTTCTTGACCAACAACAGTGTGTATGCACCTGCCCACGTCGGTGACGTCGGTTTCAGCCCCCTCGCCTCAACCCAGAAACTTTGGTGGCCGCGAATCTCGTGAAAAACATCGAAGTCTGTCTGGAGTCAGTGCTTAATTTGTCCGTTTTGGGCCACTGTAGAAACATGGTGGTTCAACATGGCGAACTGTGTGGAAGAGGACGCACGGCGTCTGTAAATATTTGAATGTTTTAATTTGTTTTAATTTGCCGTTGAAGTGACGAAGGATAAAGCACGAGGAAGTCGACACATGGAGGAGGATGCTTGAATCAAACGCATGAACAGGTGAGCGCTGTTCATGTCCGTTTCTTGAAGACGTTTCACCTCTTATCCAGTTCCTACAGTTCTCTCTGTGGAGCTACAGACAACACAGTCCTGAAAACGCTCTGCAGGCAGTTCAACAACCATCGACATCATGTGACCTTAACGATTCACATGAGGGCAGGGTGAGTCAACAACCCACAGGTGTCCTTGACGACCCACAGGTGTCCTTGACAACCCACAGGTGTCCTTAACGACCCACGGGTGTTCTTAATGACCCAGAGGTGTCCTTGACGACCCACAGGTGTCCTTAACGACCCACGGGTGTTCTTAATGACCCAGAGGTGTCCTTGACGACCCACGGGTGTCCTTGACGACCCACGGGTGTTCTTAACGACCCACGGGTGTCCTTGACGACCCACGGGTGTCCTTGACGACCCACAGGTGTCCTTGACGACCCACGGGTGTTCTTAACGACCCAGAGGTGTCCTTGACGACCCACAGGTGTCCTTAACGACCCACGGGTGTTCTTAATGACCCACAGGTGTCCTTAATGACCCACGGGTGTCCTTAACGACCCAGAGGTGTCCTTGACGACCCACGGGTGTCCTTGACGACCCACGGGTGTCCTTAACGACCCACGGGTGTCCTTGATGACCCACAGGTGTCCTTGACGACCCACAGGTGTTCTTAATGACCCACAGGTGTCCTTAATGACCCACGGGTGTCCTTAACGACCCAGAGGTGTCCTTGACGACCCACGGGTGTCCTTGACGACCCACAGGTGTTCTTAATGACCCACAGGTGTTCTTAATGACCCAGAGGTGTCCTTGACGACCCACGGGTGTCCTTAACGACCCACGGGTGTCCTTGACGACCCACAGGTGTCCTTGACGACCCACGGGTGTTCTTAACGACCCACTGGATGGAGGAGTGTTTCTGTCAGTTAATCTGAGCTCTTCCTCCAGTTTGTAACAAACTGTGTGTTCGGCATTTCGCTGACTCTGCTGCACACAGATGTGTCCTGATGTCTGCAGAGTCCAGTTTTACTGCCAACGTGCCCTGAAGCAAGGCACTGAACCGCTGACTGCTGCACCGAGCCGGCCAATGAGAGGGACCCACGAGATAAAAGTGTGTGAGAGAGAGAGTATTAACGAGAAGATAGCTAATGAAGGCATCTTCGTATGTTTAATGTGGGCGAGCTGGAATGAACCAGAATCTGCTCGGGGGGCCGCGGGGTCATGTGATCAGCAGGTCGGGGTTTTGCTGATCTACGTGAGCGTACATCTACCGTCTCCTCCTCCTGGCCTGTAATGGAGTGAGAAGTCCACCACAGATCCATAACAGGAGAAACCAGCTGCCTTCCTCTGAGGGCCACAGTGTGAAACTGATCAATACTCTGCCATCGATCGGCAGCTGGCAGCAGCGCTGTAATGAGTCTCTGATCTATGCTGCTGCAGATCTACACAGGGAGTTAGTGTGAAACAGATCTATGTGTAGCAGGTATAATACTTCATGTTCAACATGTTAGTTTGGCGTGTTGGCATGCTAACATTAGTTCAGATATAGCTGAGTGTTTGCTCCATCAGTCTGTTTTTGGTGACCTTTGACCTTTCTGCTGTAGAAATTAATTGCTGAAATCTTTACATCAAATTGTCTCCCAGGGCATGATGGGAATATGAGTCCAAACATGTGTGTGTGTGTTATATAACAGGTCAGCCTTGTATAACAATATGTTTTGACATTTACAGCTCAGGTCATTGTGTAATATGCTAATTATCAGAATATGCTAATTGAATGTTGCTTCAGGTGCAGCACTTGACTGCAGGTCATCAGAGGGTTGCTGGTTAGATTCCCCGCTCCTCTTTGAACCCCAGTTTGCTCCTGATGCTCACTGCAGCATAAATACATAAATACTATCACATGAATGAAGTAAAGTCCATTATCTGCAGACTAACAGCTTTTTAGAATGACTAACTGTGTTGGACGTCGTTGGGCTGCAGCTCCTCTGAGGTCTTTATCTTACAGTCAGTGACCTTTGCAGCTGAACTGTGTGTGATGATGTTCATTTTTATTCATGCAGGGAGAATAAATGTATTTTATTCCACCTGCTTCACATTCATATAACCTCCTCACACAGTCTGCTGCTGCAGCTCGTACAGTTCAAAGTGATGGTTCAGGGTTTTGAAGTGGCTGTGTGAGGTTCAGAGAGGCAGACAGGAGGAGCAACGTGAAGCTGAGCAACGTGAAGCTGAGCAACGTCCAGCTGTGGATGGAGAGGCAACAAAACAGATTTACACATAAAAATATCAATATCAGACTAAGTGGATGATATACTGAGAATATTTTCACAGCTTGACTTCGATGTCAGACAGTCTTAACTGTACTTCCAGCTGTGCCGAGCACTGTGTTGTCTTTTCAGACGCGAGCCATCGACACGCCTCGCAGAAACTAAAGTCCGGTCGCGTACGAGAACATTCAACAGTTTACTTGCAGCGTGCCTCGCCGTCTACACTCTTCAAGCAGCAGGAATTTATTGTAAGATGTAATTAAGGATTTGGTTTTTTACTTTTATCCCATGAGACAGACACACACACAAACACACACACACCATTCACATTGTCCTTCAACACACCAACAAAGTAATTTATCTTGTGTCTGTGCGATTAGGAAATCTCACCACAAATCCCCCTGACGCACACACACACACACACACACACACACGCACACACACACACACACACTTTGTTCAGTCATGAAAAACTTCTAACATTAATATTAATATATTCATGATTGTTGAATTTTGTTGTTAACACCGTAGTTAAATGTTAAATGGATCTCTTGAGATATTTTTTTGGTGCATTTTGTGGCCACCATAGTTTCTCCTTCATGCAGGAAGGGCAGGTAGGGTGAGGTGAGGTGAGGTGAGGTGAGGTGAGGTGAGGTGGGGGGTTGAAATTGGCAACTACACCACTAGATGTCACTAAATCCTCCACACTGATCCTTTATGCATGTCGGCTATGTAAGTAATGTGAAGTACGTAACATGACCTATGTTTATCTTTTATATTTTACGAGACCTAACGGTGCGTTCACACAGGAAGTCAATCATTTTTCATGCGAGTAGATTTCTTATAAAGTCGATGTAGACACCAACAGACAAATAAAGGCAGGGAACTAAACTTACGTGAACTGAACATATACACGAACGTGACGTTCTTGCATAATGTCAAAGTGTTTCTTGATTCCAGCATCAGTTATACTATAAACTGAGTTAGCATGTAGCTCTGAAGTCTGAATTCAGACTTTTTGGTCAGTTTATTGAAATCAAAAGACGCTAACACGTGTTCATTTTGGGTTCATGCCGCTGTAATAAGCCAGAGTAAAGCTGCTTTGTGTTTGGTGTGAACACAGGAGGAAGCAGACGTGACACGGCGTTACCTACAGCGTCATGTGTTGAAGGTAGTGTCAGGGACCAAACTGCAGCGTTTGAGTCCACAGTAGAAAAAGTGTTTTTCCAGATGTACTGAAGTGTTCCTGCAGCTAACCCTCCTCAAAGTGATCCGGTCCGCCTCGGCGGTTCTGTTTGTCACCTCCCTCCTAAAATAAATCGTTGAGACTCTTTTGTCCTCAGTGAAACTTTCAGAGATCAGAGAGGAGCAGCGAGGACGGAACAGAGGAAATTACATCTTAGCTGTGAAACTCACACCTCGACCTCGCAGGTCTTAATCCACCTGTCGACCTACGTTACCCCCTCCTCCCTCCATCAGCGCTCCATCAGCGCTCCATCAGCCCTCCACAGCCTGCAATAAAGCTCTGAGCTCTGCCGGAGGATCAGGGCTCGTTTCCTTCGGCAAAGATTTCACATTAAGCTGATTTACAGAGACTGAAGTTACAGGAGGAAATGTCAGAGCAGAAATAAAGAAGAGGACAGACGCAGAAGAGGAGGATCATATTTAAGCTGTTTAGTGTAATGTGAAGAAAGTGGAGCAGAGGTGAGATCCAGACGAGTCTGTGAGAGCAGATATGAGCGATCAGAAAAGTACCAGAACCAAAGTTCAACACTTTTTCTGTCACTTTTATCAGGATGATGTTATGATGTGGGAGAGAGGACACGAAACTCTCTTTAAAGACGACCAGAGGTCCAAAGAAGACAAAGAGAGTGTGTAAAGGAAGTATTCAGATCTTCTGTAGAGCTGGAGTCGGCAGTTTTTATTGTTTTTGGCGACATTGGTTAAAAATGTCTTTTCAGCAGATTATAATTCAAGTGGTCGCAGACAAAACGACTTCTTGGCTCTGTTTTCAGCCCGTGATGGGAGGCTTTGGCCAATCACAGGTGTTTTCAGACAGAGGGCGCTCCTATTGGCTGTTAAAACAAACGCAGATGCACGAGCTCGTCCCATGAGACGGTGAAAGACTCAAAGATTCAAAGGCGGAAAATCCAACTGCAGCTTATGATGAATTTCCAGGAGGTGTTTAGTACAAAACGTTCAGAGCTCACACGGAGCTTTGGGTTCATTGTGTTCGACGCCGTGACGCTCACATCGAAGAGAGGCGAAGGAATGTGGTAGTAATACTAATGGTGTGTGTGTGTGTGTGTGTGTGCACCAATGACAGTAGAAAGAATGGACGTAGTCTCTATGACGTTCTCCACAGGTTTGCAAAGTGCCCTTGTGAAGCTCAGTGTGGCTCTGGTCGTCTCCATCTTGCCAGTCCTTGTTTGGTGTGTACCAGCTGTGTGGTGTCTAGTTAACTTCTCCATGAGGTTGGTGTGATGGTCCAAAGATATAGCGCCCCCTTCTGGAAGAACCCCAGTGGATTCTTGCCCCTCACTGCTGAGACAGTTGGACTATCCTGTCATCCCACTGTAATGATGTGTTGGCGTGTTTTTGCCTTGCGTTACTCGCTGGATTATTTGTGTTTATTCGTGTATGTAACACAGTATGATATATAGTATGATATGATATAAAATATACAGATTTTACTGTGATCTGTTCAGAATAACTTCATCAGCATGGAGGTTCAGGTCTATTTGCAAGATGGCAAGCTAACAGCTTAAATTGAATGGAGTTTGGTTCAATCAGGGCTGCATGCTAACTTTGTTCATAGTAACGTAAAACAAGTAACCACCTGAACTCTCTGTGCTGCCGGACTTTTGGACCACTGTGAAGAAGAAGAAGAAGAAGAAGAAGAAGAAGAAGAAGAAGAAGAAGAAGAAGAAGAAGAAGACAGGCCCAGCAGTCAGCAGCTTCTATGGACATAATGGCAGAGGAGAAGAGAGTGAAGAGGACGTTGACGGAGGAAGCTAAGAAGAGAAAAGGAGAGAGTGAGCGAGCAAAGCGTTGTTGTCGAGAGCTTGGTGAAATAAAAGGCTGAACATGTTTTCTTTAAAGTCTTCATGAAGCAGTGTGAATCAAAGGTCGGGTACAGAGCAGACGAAGGTCTTCTGGGTCGGTCAGACGTATTTTCGTCTACAGTAAGTCTCGGTGTTAACAGTTAATCCAGGATCAGGTTCGTATGATTTCAACAGACACCTGGCAGCCAATCAGAGGGCAGGATTCTCAGTGTGTGTGGTGTAAAGTACAAAAAGTGTGTGTGTGTGTGTCCTAGTTTTCCAGATGACTGGACGCTCTGCAGGGACCATCTATCTGTCCACACCTCGCCCTCCTTCTCTACTTCTTCCCTCCATCCTCTCTTACCTTCCCTCCCTCCGTCATTTCATTTTCCGTCCTTCCACTCTTCCTCTTCCTCCCACTGTTCCACTCGGCGGCCTCGTCTTCCTCCTGTGAACATCCTCCTCATCCCTCCATCCGCAGGCCTCTTTCTGCCTCCACGCTTTTATCCCTCCATCTCTCTGCCCTCTTTCCATCCATCACTTCCCTCCTCCTCCTCCAGTTTACACTTTTAAAGAGTAACACGTGCGGCCACTTTGTTCTGAGATCGGCTGAGTCTTCTCGTGTTCAGCTGCAGTTTGTTCATCAATGAAACGACTTGATCAGATCATTAATAAACTGCAGGTGACTCCTGAAATACTCTAGATTCCATGATGATGTGTTCAGGTGCACTGATCACAACACTGTTACTATTCGTCCTCCAACCTCAGATGAGTTTCTAACAGAGTGGTTGCCTCTTGCCTTTGTGGCGTTCATGCTGGACAACAGGACGCTGCATATTTAAGTGCAACTGAAGAGCTGTTGTGAAGCCATTAGTCTCCTCTCCTCTGCCATTATGTCCATAGATGCTGCTGAACCCAGCTCGAGTTCTGGCACGACACTGGCTCCGCTCCCCGTCAGCGTTCCTCCGGGCCTGTAAACCTCTTCTTCTTCTTCTTCTTCTTCTTCTTCTTCTTCTTCTTCTTCTTCTTCTTCTTCTTCTTCTTGTTCTTCTTCCCGGTGGTCCAAAACTCCTGTGGTACAAACAAACACTCCCCCGGTGCTCTGAGCTCACAGCCCGGGCAGCCCGGCTAACAAACACAGAGAGTTTAACATTTTCAAATATTGTTTCCTTCCTCTGATCTTCATTTCCTTTTCTCTTTTTTCCCCACGTACTCTCTCCATATATCTCCTCTCCATTCCTCCTCCTCTCCTCTCCTCTCCTCTCATCTCCTCTCCTCTCCTCTCCTCTCCTCTCCTCTCCTCCCTCCTCTTCTTCTTCTTCTCTGACCCTAATTGCTGCAGCTGCTCTGTCTGGGCGAGCGAGCCTCAGATAAACAGATGAAGAAGAGAGCGAGAGGCAGGGTGAAGGAGGAGAGAACTTTTCTTCTCATCAATTATTTCCTCTCAGCGTCTGAGTGCTTCCTCCTCCTCTTCCTCCTCCTCCTCCTCTTTTTCCCGTCCTCTCGTTTTTCTTCCTCTCCTCTTTTCCTTTCTCCTTCCCTCATTCCCTCTTTTCTTTCCTCCTTACTTGTCTAGACTAATTTCTTCTTCTCCACTCATCTGTCCAGCTCTTTTCCCACTATCCCTCCTCTGCTCTTCTTTCCTGCTCCTTTAATTTCACATTCTTCCTCCTTTCTTTCTCCTTCCAGTTCTCCTCCTTCCCTTTCATAGCTCCATCTTTCTGTTTTCCCCCTTCTCCTCTTTCTTTTCTTCTTCTCCCACCATCTTTCCTCTTTTCCTCTTCTAAAATCTTGTCTCACACACACGACAGACGGTGAATTAACAGTGTTTAGAGTCTGTGTTTAATTCGACATGTATCTGATCCACCAAGCAGCTGGTTCACCTCATTTCTACACTCGTCTGACACTAAAATAACGCTGATAGAGAGTTCTTAAATCCAAAATGTAAAGTTTGGACAGTTCATCTTTTCTTTGGTTTGGTTTTCAGGTGAAGTCCAGGTCAGCAGACAGCAGCTTTACAGCTTTACATGTAAAGTTTTGCAGCTCATCACGCTCGTTATTGGAAAACGTTAACGTTTGTCAGTGAGCTGTCATGTGACGTCGTTTATCTCGTGTTGTTATGGACACGTAATGAATTGTTCAGGTGTCATGTTTCTTAAAGGGACAGTGCAGGGAGCTTTAGTTTACTTCAAACTGATAATATGTTTGTTTTGGAACGTTCTGTCAACGCTACAGAAACACTAGGTAACTGTTAAGTATGATAAGGTTGTCTGAATGTTAGTTATTGGTTTGATTAATGGTTGTGTATTGATTACTGACGGTGGCTGATCAGGTTTATTATCAGCTGATCGTGTTCAGTTTCTAACAGCAGGAAATGGTCGATCTTTGTGTGTTTTTAAACTCTCCTGCTTTACCTTCGCTCCCCTCCTCCTGCTCTCCTCCTCCTCTTCATGAGATACGATCTGAAACATTTAACACACATCACGTGATATTTAAACACACACACACACACACACACACACGGACATTGTTTCAGTCACGTGTGTGTGCGTGCGTATGAAGTAAAAATAAACACAGAAATGTGGATTACGCAAAGCGAAACAAATAAAACACATTAGAGGCGCTCTGAAACAACGTGAGCCTCGTTTCAAACCAACATGAGAGTTAATAAAGAGAGAGATGGAGGGATGGAGGGGGGAGGCAGAGAGGAGAGAGCGTGGGAGATGTAAATACAGGAGAAAATGAGAGGGTGGAAAATAGGAAGGAGGAGGCGTAGAAACAGAGAGATGTGATTTAAGATGAGTGGAACGCTCCCCGAGGCTGAGTTTGATGTGTTCGAACGCTGAAGGATTAGTTCATGTTGAATATTCAGACCTGATCCTTCAGTCCTCTGGTGGTCCTGCCTGGTCTCTGGATGGAGCTTCAGGTCCTGAAATAAAATCTCTTTTTAAAGTTTGAAATGTCCAGTTGGATGTGCCCGGAACCCAGTCTAACAGTGAATACAGCAACAGAACCTCTGAACCAGCAGTGTCCAGTCTAACAGTGAATACAGTAACAGAACCTCTGAACCAGCAGTGTCCAGTCTAACAGTGAATACAGCAACAGAACCTCTGAACCAGCAGTGTCCAGTCTAACAGTGAATACAGCAACAGAACCTCTGAACCAGCAGTGTCCAGTCTAACAGTGAATACAGCAACAGAACCTCTGAACCAGCAGTGTCCAGTCTAACAGTGAATACAGCAACAGAACCTCTGAACCAGCAGTGTCCAGTCTAACAGTGAATACAGCAACAGAACCTCTAAACCAGCAGTGTCCAGTCTAACAGTGAATACAGCAGCCTACCGAGGTGGTTTTCTTGCCGGGTTTGGCTCCTGGCATCCCGGGCTGAGTCAGTTCAGTTAGCTACACGGCTGACCGAGCTAACCACAGTTAGCGCTTCACTACTTATCAATGTTTCCATCATAAAGTCTGTAAATCACCTCGGTACTGTAACATTATTCCCTGTTGGTCTCAGAGGCTGTGCTCCAACCCGGTCCGGTCCGGCTGCTGTTGCCTGCTAACGGCAGATTCAGTAAGCATCAGTTAATTAGCAGTTAGCTACTTTAGTAAGTGGTTAGGCTAAGTCTCTAAATCACAGAGAGTTGAAGCTGAGCAGACGGAGGACATCAGAGGGAAAAGCAGCAAATATATTGTGTATAAAATCTGATCCAGTTTCACCAAAATCACTGAATAAAGTTCTAAAGTTGTTTTTGTTGCTTTTGTACAGTAATCAGTGATCAATGGCAACAAACGGCGCCTCACCTCCAACGCTGTATCCAGTTCTCTTTTATTATCCATGACCCCGATCGCCCACAGACTGTCAGAGGATGAGCTGCAAGAAGACTGTGTGGAATAAAGTCCAACAGTTCATTTTATGAACAAAAACACAACATGAATACACACACACACACACACACACACACACACACACACACACACACACAAAACATTAAACATTTAAAATAAGTAGATAAATAAACAGTAAAACTGTTTTCTGGGTGGACCGTTCAGAGTCTGCAGGGAGGACTGAGTCCACATATGAACTGGACCTTTTTTTTCATGTAGCTGAACTGTTGTTTGTTCTATCAAGAAAATATCTATTTACAACAGTTTGAGTCCATTTGTTTTTCTTTCTGAGTGTAACAAATGTCTCATATTTGGAATCAAATTAAAGAGGAAGTTGAACTGTTGATTTCTTTCTGTTTTTTGATTGAGGAGGAAGTCGTGTCTCACAGGTATCTGAACCTTAACCTTGACATCAGGAAAAACCCTTTACTGTAAAAAATTGCAGTAACATTTATTTTGTTTAGGTATGAGGAAGACGTCTGGTCGCATGCACATTAAAGATTATCTTCCTGGATTTTGGACTTTCTGATTTTTGGACAAACATGTCTCTGCTGCCAAAAGCAGTTCGAACATATGCAGCACCATCACGTACGCTGATGACACCGCCCTGATGGTTTGTAACAGCAGAAGTGCCGAGTTTTAAAAGATTTAGCAAAACCTACAAATGTCTCATATTTGGTATGAAATTAAAGAGAAAGTTATCTTTTTTATAAAAGATGAAAACAACTTGTGATTGGTTAAACATGATGAACCTTCAGCTGTTGTTCTAAAGTGTCAGACAGACAAACCAAACTGATCTTCATCCTGACAGCCATGTCACTTTACTGTTGCAGGTTTGTTGTGACAAAACGATTCAAAGTTTCTCTTCTCTGTCAGTGTCTGATGTCACGTCAGTTTGAACAGAAGATGTGCTGATATTCAGAATAACAGCACAACCTCAAGCGTGATATTTCTTTCCCCAGAAGGAAGGTGCTCCACCAAACAGCTCTTATTTTAGAGCTCTTAAATCACAGTTTGTCAATTCAACATCAGTATAATCCAGAAAGATATTCAGACTGTGGACATCTCGTGTTTCTAGAGTGATGTGTTTCTACGGACACGCAAGCATCATAACATTCACGTTAATATTAATATTAGAACACCTGTAAAAAGTGGAGTGATACATGTAGATGATGTCACTCATAGAGTGACTCTTGTCCAATCAAATTACTGGTAGTTGGACCAGTACAGTACACTGTGTGTGTGTGTGTGTGTGTGTGTGTGTGGTTATTTTGGGAATGATCTGCTGCTTTCAGAGTTTTATTTTTCAACTGTTTGGAGTCTAATATTATCCCTGCACATCTTCCTGCTCACGTGTCCGATTGATTCTTGGTTTATATTTATATTCCAGGTCTGATTCTGTCTGTGGATCAATCCAGACTCAGTTCGTCATCCTGCTGTGTCACAGGTTTGGACTGGGTCGAGTCAGGGTCTAGTCCAGGTCATAATGTGTTTATCCGGGTAGGGTGTGTTCACCCTCATCCACATGTATTCAGAGTTTTCTTTTGGCAGCAGGACTGCTGACATGCAGTAGGGTTGTGGTCCGGACTCCCTCAAGTCCATTATTGTTTGATTCCCATCCAGTTGTTCTGAACCTGTCTGCGCTGACTCGTCATTTCTGCGATCAGGGCGGTGTCATCAGCGTACGTGATGATGCTGCATATGTTTGAACTGGTTTTGGCAGTCAACACGAAAACCACCAGGGTCAGAAAGTCCAAAATCCAGGAATGCTACAGGATGTCGAGTCTTTAATGTATCTACAATACAAAGATCAGGACTCTATTTAACATGTTTTGATTCACTGGGAATGATTTAAAATGACCGGGCTCTGGGATCCGAAGGGTTAAGGATGGTGGTCAAGAGGGGACAGTTTGTGGAGGACTTTGTGTTTCCAAACTGGTCCAGTGTTGAATATTTTGGTCTCGTCTGAGCTCTCATCACTCTGTTTTTTGCAGTTTCACCTGCTGTGATCTGAGTGTTTGAAAACCTCTGCAGCTTTAAATATCCACTCTTAAAGCTGAAAATAGACTCTCTGTGATTTCTGCTTTATTTTTAAACCACTCTTCTCCGTCTAGTCCTTCTTTCTCTTTTTATATCTTTAGTTTATTTCTGCTGTGAAGTTGGACATTTTAACATGGGGGCTTATGGAGACTGACTCACTTCTGGAGCCAGCCTCAAGTGGACGACAAGAGGAACTGCAGTTTGTGGCACTTCCTGTATTATCTTCATTTCACAGTCATGGAGGTTGCTGTTAATCAAGAGCACACAAATTAAACACTGGGACGAGATAGCCTTTTCGTAATTTTCCTTTTCTTTCTCTACTTGAAACAGGGAGGGTGAGGCAAGGGATATTCAGTTGATTGCAGTTGATTGATCTTCACTTCATCACTAGATGCCACTAAATCCTGCACAATTTAGCGCATGATATGGCACCAAATCACATCAGAAGCTTTCCATATAGACTCACCAGTTCCCACCATGAGCAAGCACACGGCGACAGTGGCAAGGAAAAACGTCCTGGACCTTGTAGTCCATCGACCCTGACTGGTGAGTTCAGTTGAAGGAGAGTATTTAATTTCATACCTTCTGTGAGCCTGAAGTGATAAAATTACCTGTTTATTCATAAGAAATGATAAAAATAGAAAAGTGTGTTGGAGAATTATTGTTTTTCTGTTTATCTCCCGTGTAACTGTCAAAAAAAGCTGATCCTATAAAATAAAGAAGAGCCAGAGACACAGAAGAAGAAAATCAAAGGAACAAAAATAAAAGATACAGTAACACAAAAAACTAGAGAGAGAGAGGAGGCGAGGAGGTTTTCAGTTCTCTTAAAGAGTCAGATCTCCTTCACCAGAGGAGGAGAAAACATGGAACAACCATCCCTCCTCCTGCAACTTTCATCATCACTCCATCAATTAAACATGGCCGTAGATCACACTGGAGAAGGAGAAGCGAAAGGAGAGTACAGAAGGAGAGGAGAGGATTTAGGAAAAGGTGGAGGGAGGAGGAGGAGGAGGAGGAGGAGGAGGAGGAAAGACGAGGAGGAGGAGGGAGGGAAAGAGGAGCAGAGCAGGGAGGCTTTTAGCAGCCGGCTGTAACCCAGAATAGAAGTTTTCAAAGAGAGAAAACAAACTGAGCTGATGATCAAACTCGTCCGGTCGATACCGACGTCCTTGTGAAGAACGATCCCGAATCAGAGTTTGGAGGCAGAAGAGGAGAAACAACGAGGAGCAAAAAACAACGAGGAGCAAAAAACAACGAGGAGCAAAAAACAACGAGGAGTAAAAAAACAATGAGGAGCAAAAAAACAATGAGGAGTAAAAACAATGAGGAGTAAAAAAACATGTTCTCTAAATCTGAATTTAAATGTATGACGTAATCACTGATCATTATTCTGGCAGATTATTTCCACAGATTATGTTTTTGCATTTAATTAAAATGAATTTAAAGTTTTGCATTTTTTGGCCACTTGGGGGCAGCAGAACACGACATGCGACATATTATCAGGTTATAGTAAACAACGTAACATCGAGCACCGGGAAGAGCGCCAGGATTAGTTTGGGACTTTTTCTCATAAGTTTACATTGTGAAAAAGAGGCTGGAAAACTGGTTCTATTTTTCTCTTGAGCATCACAACCTGTGAAATTTCACGATCTGAACTTGATGTGTTCTGTCCGGTAACATTTGGAAAGTCCAGAAGAGACGCATGATTCAACCATTTCATCTTCATTGAAGTTAGTGGAGGGCTAAACAGGAAGTTAGCGGCTCAGCTGGCGGAAGTCGCAAGTGTGCTTCGTCTGTAGCCGACGTAGTGTGGAAGATCCGGATAATTTTTATACTTGAAAATTGAACTTTTTTGGCTTCATGCACGGCTGAGCAGAGCGCTGCCTCTAATGCTGTAGCAATTTGATGGAATTAACTCTGACTGGGTCTGTATGTGGCTTCATAACAACTTCTTCAGGAAATGATGTTTGAGGAAGTGCACTTTTTGGTACTTCCTGTGTTGGCTTCATTTTAAAAGCGCAGATGTGACGCTTGATAGAAACCAGAGACTGATGCAACAATAAAATGTTAAATTTAGATAAAAGTCCATTAAGTGAATGAACACTGGAGATAAGAAGCATCAGAGAAGATGGACGAGACTGAAAGCATGACTAAGACTCTGTCTTAAGGTTTTTGTTGAAGTCTTTGGTACAACAAGGCGTCCTGCAGGCTGCAGAGGAAACAATTTATCTACGTAGCTGCTCACTCATGGTAGAAGAACATAAACCAAAGAAACGACTAAATCTGAGCACGTTAAAGTCTGAAAGCATCGCGGTGTGACATCACAGAGCGGTACCTGGTGTGATCCAGGGAGTCCTGCAGTCTGCAGGCGGTCTGAGGTATATATCTACGAAGCATGTCTCAGAGAGTCTTGTACCATTCAGGGATTTCAAAACTAATAAGAGGATCTTAAAATCAACTCTAAAACTAATCAGAACGCAGTGTAATGACTTTAAAGCGAGTGATGTGAGCTCTCTGTCTGCTCTCTGTCAGACTGTCCTGCTTCTGGACGAGTCAGAGGTTTTCTGAGGAAGCCTCGAGGTGAAAGCATGAATTCATATTTCTGTGTCGTCTGACTTCAGCGACGTCTCTAAGATGATGAAATGATATTTTAGTAACAAAGTCAAAGTAACACAGAGTTTGATGCTCCGTCTGTTGATGCAGTCCAGATCTTCTCCTCTCTGATCGGAGGGATCACCCTAATTGTCCTTCCAGCTCTCCTCTCTAAACTAATTACCATTGGACGTCTGTCCCTCTATTAGATTGTGATTGGCCGGCTCCCCCTATTACAGGTGGGCGATAAGGATCGGTCTGCGTGTTCGATTGGCTGACTCGGCCCTAATGGATTCCTATCTGCTCCAATCGGGAAGCAGCAGACTTCCGTCTCTCCGTCTGTGTGTTTTTCTGCTTTCTCGCTCCGTCTCCGTCCGTCTGTTTCTTCGTAGCGTGGCTCGCTGCAGGATGACATAACCCCGAACATGAAATATTTAACGGAGTGAGAGCGCCGCTCAGAATAACCGGGCTGACCCGGGCCTCCTGAGAGCTTCCCCCCTTTTTGTAAAACCTTTATTTATTACGACAGCTCCTCGTCGGCAGCGTCGGAGCAGTCTGCTGGTCAGATGTTGGTGAAACAGTGATGTATTATTCACTTCATTCATTCAGATGTTTTTGTTGACTCACACTCAGATTATTAAAGACTTTCTGTTAATCAGCTCCTCGAGGCAGCAAATCCCAAATTACTGAATGACGTTCATGTCGAGTGGTGGAAGAAGTGCGAACACCACGGTGCAGAAACAAGCAGGCAAGGAAGTACGACGAGAAACCTCCAGAGTGTAATCCCACTGTGGTAACTGTGTTCAGCTGTACTCGAGTATTTGTTCTGATTACATTACTTCTGATCAAAAACTAGCGAGTCGACAACTTTCCTAACAGCCAAACATCAACAAGGTCACCAACAGCAGACATAGCAGCCAGCTAATATTACTGACTAGTCCAACAGCAGTCAGCCCAGCTCGGCGTCTGTCTTTCAGCCTTTTATTTCACCAAGCTCTCACCAACCACTAAAAGTCAGTCCCAGATTTACTCTGGTCCGGCGGCTTCTTGCTCGCTCACTCTCTCCTTTTCTCTTCTTAGCTTCCTCCGTCAGCGTCCTCTTCACTCTCTTCTCCTCTGCCATTATGTCCATAGAAGCTGCTGACTGCTGGGCCTGAAAACTTCTTCTTCTTCTTCTTCTTCTTCTTCTCAAACAAACACATGTTGGTACTTTTAGATCAGCCAAAACAAATATACAGTATATATACATGAATACATTTTCAATATTATATTCAGTGTTTCTGCTGCTCATGTTCGGTCTGCAGGTTGAACAGTGTAATCTATAATTAAAGAGGAACTAAATAAATAATGAACAATAGAAATAATAAAAGCATTTCAAGACTTTTCTGTTACATCCATATTAGATTACATACATTATATATATATATATATACATACACACACACATGTGTATATATATATATACATACACTGTGTGTGTGTATATATATATATATATATATATATATATACACATGTATATGTATATATATATATATATATATATACATGTATATATATATATATATATATATATATATATATATACACATGTATATGTATATATATATATATATATATATATATATATATACACATATGTATATATATATATATATATATACATATATATATATATATACATGTGTGTGTATATATATATATATATATATATACATGTATATATATATATATATATATATATATATACATATACATGTGTATATATATATATATATACATGTATATATATATATATATATATATATATATATATATATATATATATACATATACATGTGTATATATATATATATATCTATATATATATATATACATGCACAGTGTGTGTGTGTGTGTGTGTGTTGACCTCAGTGTGTCCCGGCGCATTTCCAAACAAACACATACACACACTTCTTATCAGACAGATCGAGATATTAGCTTTACCTCCTCCTGTCTCTCCTGACCTCTCCGTGTTCTTCTCCTCTTTCCTCCCTCCGCCCTTCCTCTCATCTGTCCTCACTCAACCTCCTCCCTCCATCCTCCTCCCTCCATCCTCCTCCCTTCATTCTCCTCTTCCATTGCTCTCCTCTGGCGTCCAGTCAAACTATCACTTGATGTGTTGTCCTCCTCCTCCTCGTCTCTCCTCTCCTGCTGCAGGACGGAGACTTGGCTCCGGCAGCTGCCGATAATGACCCCAGAGAAAGAGGGGAGGAGAGGGGGGAGAAAGGGGAGGAGGAGGAGGCAAGGGAGGACACGAGATAGGGAGAGAGATAAGAGAGGAGAAAGGGCAGAACAGAGGAAGGAAATGTGTAGAGAGAGAGAGAGAGGAGAGATGACGAGGATCTAAACTTTCTCTGTACGAACCAGCTACAAGACCTCTAATGCTGCCATCCATTATTGAACATGCAGCCACACACACACACACACTCTGCAGACAGTGACTGACCTCTGCTGGTCGATCATCTGTTGCAGTTTGAATCATAAAAATATTTTTTATTGTCATGATTAAACAGGAAGTCGTGATTTAAAGTGTGAGTGTGTCTGATTGAACTTTTGTACTAATTATCCAAAACAAAATAATTTCAATGCTCAATGTTCAATGCAAACTCTAATAACTACTAACTAATCATAGAGATCATCATCCCCCCTGAGGTCTTTGGTGCTCCCCTGAGGGGTCCCAGACCCTAGGTTGGGAACCACTGGGCTACAGACAACGTCCAGGTTTTAGACAGTCTGCGGGGACGTCTTGGAGACTACGTCCAGGTTTTAGACAGTCTGCGGGGACGTCACAGAGACTACGTCCAGGTTTTAGACAGTCTGCGGGGACGTCACGGAGACTACGTCCAGGTTTTAGACAGTCTGCGGGGACGTTACATAAGACCACAAACTAGAGATGTTCCGATACCATTTTTTCCCTCCCGATACCGATTCCGATACTTGTGTTGGGGAGAGAGAGAGAGCGCTTTGGTAGACAGACATAACAACAACAGAGAGCGAGCGCCGGCCTCGATAAAGCTGTCATTAATCAGCGAAATAAAAAGTTATTTCCTGATTGTTTCACAGCGGTTACATTCAGCAGGTATAGGTATAGACACGCCCACGGTAACCCACCTCAGCTCCCCTCACCCCCCCAACACCGCACTCCCCCACCACCGGTTGCCGGTTTGCCTGTCTCTGTCTGAACACGCGCGTTACTGTTGGGAGCATCCAGCATGAAATACTGCCACACCGCCGACATGATATGCTAGTGCTAGTTAGCTGCTAGTTAGCTTACCTCCAAGCCTCGCGTCAACTCGTCCCTCTAAAACAGCAGGCTGCAGGTTGCAGCACAGCGCCACTGTTTTAAGAGCGGCGAAGAAGAACTGTGCCAGAGTTGAACGGAGCTAACCAGTAAATAGATTACTAATTTAATAAATTATGTGGTATCGGATCGGTGCCTGGACTCCAGTAGTCGCTGATACCGATGCCAGCATTTTCGGCAGTATCGGAGCAATTTCCGATACTGGTATCGGAATCGGAACATCTCTACCACAAAGTGTATATCACTGAATATACATCAAACTGCTGTGTGTGTGTGTGTGTGTGTGTGAGCAGTAATACTCTTCAGGTCAGTGAGTAATATAAATCACTGAAGTTGAGTTTTTGTCTGAATGAGTTAAATATAAATGTGTGTGTTGTGTCTATTACAGTATAGTGTGTAGTACATGTACACAGTGTGTAGTACATGTACACAGTGTGTGTATGGGGGGGGGGGGGCTGTCAGGCTCTTTGTGTGTGCCGTGAATGCCTGCAGGGCTGCAAAGCATTCTGGGCAATAATTGGTTGAACTCTTGACCTTTTTTTTTTTCTTCTTCTTTTATTTTTTTTAAATCATCCTGATGTGACGAAGTTTCACATCGATTTACACACAGAGTGTTGCAGAGCAGTGTGTGTGTGTGAGACGCTCACACCAGTTTGGTCCAAGTTCATTAAGTTAGACACACACACACACACACACACACACACACTCACTCTCTCTATAAAGCATTGTTGTGTGTGTGTTCACATTAAAAGCTAAATGTGTGTATCGTTGTAGGTCCAGGGTTTCTTTTATTGTGCCCACTCTCTGCTTTTATTAGCCTAGCCTAGCACAAAGACTGGCAGCAAGGGGAAACTGCTAGCTTAGCTAACATCAGTTCAGAAAACATCCTGAAGTTAGCTTCGTTTAGCTTAGCCTAGAAGCTAACTCTACGTTAACTGGACCTTGAATACGATGATTCGACGTACGGGAATGTCCCGGTTTCAGGATGGGCGTCCAAATATCATTAAGCCCGGGCGGCTGTGTCTCAGGAGGTAGAGCGGGTTGTCCACTAATCAGATGATCGGTGGTTCGATCCCTGGCTCCTCCAGTCTGCATGTACAGTATAAGTGTCCTTGGGCAAGATACTGAACCCCAAACGGCTCCCTGGAAGTCGCTTTGGATAAAAGCGTCAGCTAAATGACTAAACGTAAACTCAGTATAGAAACATGGACAACGCGCCACGAGGCACGTCGTAGGCAGCAGTAGCTGTCTGCATGCTAACAGTTAGCAGCAAGTTTTCTAAATAGTTCCAGGAGGCTGAATTGCAAAACAAATGCTGCGTTCAGTGTCCACTGTGTTGAAAGGTCCATCCAGATGAAAATGCTGTGTGTGTCTGTCTGACCATGTCTTTGTGTTGGACGCTGAAATAAAACATGAGGGAGTTCCTTTAATCAATAATTATGGCTTGTCTCTGCTAATGTGCCTTTCTCTGAGGCACTTAACGTCCCCGGTCGCTCGGGGAAGCTCCCAGTTGCTGACCAGTTGCTGTCCAGTTGCTGTCCAGTTGCTGTCCAGTTGCTGACCAGTTGCTGACCAGTTGCTGTCCAGTTTCTGACCAGTTGCTGTCCAGTTGCTGACCCTCCTCTGTGCCTCTTCCTGACTTTCTCCCAGTTAAAAGCTTTTTGCTGCTGCACAGACTGCAGACTGGGATTCTAGGATATATTCATTAAATTTAACATGAATTGACGTGACCCAAGATGGCTTCTTTTGGTCGTCATGGTTACTGATGTGGTGCAGATCCAGGATCTGCCTCAGTTCAGATGGATTTTGGTCTTTCAGGTAGCAGAGCTCCAGTTTTCAGGTTTCCTCTGTCTGTCTCTGATCTGGTGTCAGGTCACAGTGATTCGGTTCGATGTAGGTTAGGCTCTGCTGTCCGCCGGGAGCTGAGCTATTATAGGATCAATTAGACCGACAGGAACACACACACACACACACACACACACATGAACACACAGGAGGTGGAGAAAATGACCTGTTCAATAAAATGCAACAGAATAGTTCTGCAGTAAATAAAACTTTTAACTTTTGGAAAGCCTCCGTAGCAACATCATCATCATCATCATCATCGTCATCATCATCATCATCATCATCATCATCATCATCATCATCGTCGTCATCACCATCATCATCATCATCATCATCATCATCATCATCGTCGTCATCACCATCATCATCATCGTCATCATCATCATCATCATCGTCATCACCGTCATCATCATCGTCATCATCATCATCATCATCATCATCATCATCATCGTCGTCATCACCATCATCATCATCGTCATCATCGTCATCATCATCATCATCATCGTCATCACCGTCATCATCATCATCATCATCATCATCGTCATCATCATCATCATCATCGTCATCACCGTCATCATCATCATCATCATCATCATCATCATCATCATCATCATCATCATCATCATCATCACTGTCATCATCATCATCATCATCATCATCATCGTCATCACTGTCATCATCATCATCATCATCATCATCATCATCATCATCATCGTCATCATCGTCATTGTAGGTGGTTTTATTTGGTTTTGTTTGTCTCAGTATAGTCCTCTGTGTTTGTTTATATATTTATATGAAAAATCAGAGAGCAGTATCAGTTTCATCAAATTCAAATTGTAATCTTTTAAAAAAGAACTTTCATGTTTTAACATTTTAGCCATTAAACTGACCTGTTAACTGTTTTGAGCTACTAATCTCACCTGTTAGTTAAACAGAACCCAAAAAACAGTTCCAGCTGCTAACCTGACCCGCTGACTAACTTGAACCAAAAGTTTTTAGCTGTTAAATTGACCAGAACCCAACTGTTGTTGAACGGACCTCTGAGCTAACTCAGAAAAAAGCTTTGTAGCTGCTAAACTGACTCATCTGCTAACTAGAATCCAACAGTTTTACACATTAACTGAAACTAAAGGGTAGCTGCTAAACTAACCCGTTAAACAAACAGAACTGTTCTTCTGGATGTTCTGGACACATTTAAAAGCCTATTATGGTTCAGATGTTATTTCCCAGAATCCTCTATTCCCCTTATTTCCTCCCACACCTTGATGAGAGTTTTGGAGGCTGGAAAGAGTTTGGAGAGAACTCTAATTATGTCACATTTGCAGCTAGCTCGGTGCCTCAGTCAGAAGGAAGCTAAAAAAACGAGCTCCGTGAAGATTAAAAGAGAATAATGAACTCCAGGAAGTGTCAATAAAACTGAACTCAAGCTGTTCAGGTATTCTCCAGACGTTCCCTGGCCTCTGACAGCTGATAATGACGGTGTTCATCAGGTGAATGCATCAACAGTGTGTGGGCTGTTTGTCACAGTAACTTTACAGCGTGTGAAGCACAGCGTCCATAAACTGCAGGCTAATGAGGCTGATGTTCCAGCTGCACAGTGTGTGTTAACAACAGCTGGCAGATGTTTCAGTCAGCTGTCTGCCCATCAAAGCTTTATTCATCTCCATGTACACTGTGAGCGCTCGCTGTCAGCAGGCTGACTCTGTTCTGCAGCTCCTGTCCTTGTCCTTGTTTGTTTTTGGGGTTACTGCCCTGAATTATGATGATGTGCTCATTTGCATATTGAAAGTTAGCTAAATAAAAAAGTTCTGAGTCGCCTGCTGTTGCTCACAGGTGATATTTTCTCAGACAACTAAACCTAGAAGACAAAGAATAACTGTAGCATGATAACTGCTAACTGTTAGCTTCTCCAAGTCCAACTGTTTTAGCTGCTAATAAGCTAACCTAGTTAATTGTTTTTAGCCACTCAACTGACCGTCTAACAGCTGCTAAATAGATCCGTTGGTTAACCTAACCTATGAGGTAACCTGTAGTCAACTGTACTTAGATTAAACTGTTGGCTAACATGAAGTCAAGCTTCTAAACTGAGCCCAGCTAACCTAGCTGCTAACCTGAATCAGTTATTTTAGTAGCCATGACGCCAAACGAGTTACACTGTTGACTGCTTTAGCTGCTAACCTGACATTAACTCAACACTTTTATTCAGTAAAGCGGACTGACTGTTAGAAAATCTGAAGAGAGCTGTTTGATTTGAAAAGTCATTTTTCTCGTCCGGTGTCACAATGTTTGACGAATTTTCCAAAGTTTAAAGCCTGAATAACAGTTTGGATCCCGGAGAGAAAAAATGGGAGTAAAATGTGTCAGGATGAAGATTTAGGTCCAGCTGATGTTCCGGGTGGATTCGGTTAGTGATCCAGCACAGATTCATCGTGGCTGTTTGGCCACAGGCTGACATCTCCTTCGATTCTTCTGAGCGCTTTTTGCCAACAATTACAGATGACTTCTGCTCCGCTCGGCCCTCTCTGTTATCTCCATCGATCCGCTCACAGCTGCCAATATCGCTGCTCGCCGAGGATGCTGGAGGTCCAGTAAAACTGACCTGAGTGCTGTCATCACACTCCCACAGATCCCTGCACACTCTTTCAGTAATTTACTCTCTCAGGCGTGGTGTTACAGTTCACAGGTCAGTTTCAACATGTTCAACTTGCAACCAATGAGACGACAGCTGCTTCGTATCATGTATGAACCAGTGAAATCATGTGTCAGACATGTTCAGAAGGTCGGTGCGCTCTCTTCAGCACAAAGAGGGAAGCAAAAAAACAGAAGTTACTATGGTAACAGCTGAAAAAAACATCCTGTCACACACACACACGACAGATGATAAATTAACAGTGTTTAGCATCAGTGTTTAATTCGACATGTATCTGATCCACCAGGCAGCTCTTATTGTAGTGAGGAACCCAAAGTCCAGGTCAGCAGACAGCAGCTTTACAGGTTTACATGTAAAGTTTTGCAGTTCATCACGTTTGTCAGTGAGCTGTCATGTGACCTTTATCCCGTGTTGTTATGGACACGTAATGAATTGTTCAGGTGTCATGTTTCTTAAAGGGACAGCGCAGGGAGCTTTAGTTCACTTCAAACTGATAATATGTTTATTTTGGAACGTTCTGTCAACGCTACAGAAACACTAGGTAACTGTTCAGTGTGATAAGGTTGTCTGAATGTTAGTTATTGGTTTGATTAATGGTTGTGTATTGATTACTGACGGTGGCTGATCAGGTTTATTATCAGCTGATCGTGTTCAGTTTCTAACAGCAGGAAATATGTTCATCTTTGTTACAATCTAAGATAGATGGCCACATTAATGTTACATTAATGTAACGTTAATCTAACATTAATGTAACGTAAATATTAGAACAGCTGTAAAGCAGTGACACATGTAGTTTGTATAAATGTGAATATTTTCTGTCCTGTGATTGTAAAATTCGTTAAATTAATATACGACGACATTTGAACGCATCATTTTGGATCAGAGGAGCTGAACGGACATTTTAAAGACCAAACAATGAATTGATTAACAGAGAAAGTAATTAACCTCCTCATCGGTTCATTAATTCTTTATTATGTGTCAGTGTATTAGAACATGTTGGTGCTTCGACCTTTAACAGCGTTCAGTTCATCCTGTAAAGCAGACAGTTGAATTCACGATGTTCACTTTCTCTGTTTTCATTCAGTGTGAATGTAAAGTGAGGTCATTCAGCCAGAATAATCCCTCTCAATGAAATGAATGTATTCAAACGTCATGTTTATAAATGGATGTAACAGTTTGAAATGAGAGTTTATTTTCAGAGGACAAGAACATTATCAACCCGTAACAGACGTTCTTTTAAATGACTGCAGGTTCATTATGAAACACGTGTTCACGGCCACGCAGCGCAGCTTTGAAATTAGCTTCAATGTTTAAATGAAAAAAGAATAAAATGAGCTCTCAGATATGAGCTTTAACACGGCAGACGAGGTCGTGGCCTTATTCTCTGAAGGCCTCAGACATAATCCACTGCAGCAGGTACACGAGCCGAGAGCTGCAGTTCATTACCTGAATATCTGATTCAATGTACAGACAGAGAAGATTTGCATATTTGAATATAAAGACTTTAATTCCACAGCGACACCAGAAAAGTGCAAAAGTGTGCTTAGACTTTAATGAGAGTTAGAACAAGTCCAGACTTTAACAGCACGTCCTGATCTTTGTATTATAGTTTAAGCTGTCATCAATAACCAGAACCTGAAATATTCATCATTACATTGATATCTGTGATCTAACGTCCACAAAGCGTCCCCGGGTGTCCTGTCAGGTTGTGTTGTGACCCGCCGTGCAGAGTGAACATCACATCATCTCCATCAGTGAACAGAGGGACTGACCCAACTCTCTCTGCCCAGGCGCAGGCTGTTTTCTGGGGGACAGTTCACCGAAGAGTCGGCACGGAGGACTGACCGGGTCGTGATGAGAGACCACATTAGTGTTTGTTTTAACAACCTGACTTCTGTCTTCACATAATTACCGTCGGTGGGAGGAGGCTGTCTGAAGGCCGACCTGACCCGCACTAACAAGGTCTTCATCAGCCATTACATTCCCCGAGGTGCAGTGTGCTAAGAGCAACCAGCTGAATACCACTTCTCTTCTCTGTCAAGCATGCAGGAAGAACTGTGGTGTCCATTGTTATTTTCAGATGGTTATACACTAATGAAAGCACACTTATGAATATTATATTCAAGCTGTCATATTGTGACAGTACACACACTAACTGGTACACACCGGACCTTTAATGTTGAGTGAAGAGCTGAAGAACAGTCTGTGTCTTCTGCAGGGTCGTGATATAAACTGATGTTTTAAAGATTATCTGAGAGTAACAGGAAAATTAAAAACACAAAAGTGTCTTTGTCTCGACGTTAAAGGTTATGATGTGCTTCATCAGCTGCAGTGAAACATAAAACAAACGTATAACAAACGTAATAAGAACAGATCCGCTGGTTTGTACTCGAACATCTGTAGCGTGGTTTCTCGTCTCTGAGCTGAATCACACAAACTCTGCTGGCCTCCTGCCCGCTCACTAATCTCCTCCTCCTCCTCCTCCTCTTCCTCCTCCTCCTCCTCCTCCTCCTCCTCCTCGTCTCGCTACCTGTGATTTATGACTCTGTACAATGAAAGGTGAAGGCAGCATGAGCCAACAACCTGTGTGTGTGTGTGTGTGTGTGTGTGCAGACAGTAGTATCTTGTACAGCCTGAAACAGATCAGTATTTAAATCTGTCTCTGTTCTTGTTTTTGTTCCGTGCTCCAGTTTTTTTGCCCTCGAACACAAACGTGCTCCTGCAGACGTGTCGGCTCAGATTACTCTGAATTGTAGATACTGAATCTTTAATCTAATCACAGTGTGATTAATAAAAAGTAATCTCATTTGACTACGTTTGGATTCGTCGTCATCATCGACAGAATATTCGGTTAGCCCTGTGACCCCGTGTTGGGAGTAATGTCGTGTTGCGGTGGCTAAGGATTGAGGATCCTGGATACCTTTAGAGGTTTTTCTGGACACGTCCAAACCCCGGACCAGACCCAGAACATGCTGGCGGGATTACATATCCCATCAGTCCCTGGAATGTGCAGCTGGGCCTCAGAAGGTAGAGTGGGTCATCTGTTGGCGGTCGACTCACCAGCTCCTGCAGTCTGTATGTCAGAGCGTCTTTGGGCAAAATACTGAATTCCAAATTGCTCCCAAAGGTTGTGTCATCAGTGTGAGTGGGATTAGCTCATTTCTGATGATGATGTATCAATGGGTGACTGTGACATGTAGTGTAAAGAGCTTCCACCAGAAAGGTGTTAGCTGTGTTAGGAAAGTGTTGCTCGAGTTGTGGCATGCTCCGTCACCTCGATCTTTGTTTCGTGCTTCGTGGCCGAGCGTCAGACGTTGGACAGCGTGTTGGTCAGCACGTTGACTGATGATGTGACTGTTTTCGTCTTGCAGGTACGGCGACATGGTTCCCAACACCATCGCGGGGAAGATCTTCGGCTCGATCTGCTCTCTCAGCGGCGTGCTGGTGATCGCCCTGCCGGTGCCCGTCATCGTGTCCAACTTCAGCCGGATCTACCACCAGAACCAGAGAGCGGACAAGATGAGAGCGCAGCAGGTCGGCCTCATGGTTTTATTCTAGCA
>JADEYK010001025.1:945000-1010000 GCA_015710095.1 Argyrosomus japonicus | reverse complement strand
CCACCCGCCAACACGCCTGATGAGAGCCTGCCCCCATCACCTGCCCCCATACCCGGCATTCTGCGCAACACCCGGGCCACCGCCTACACCCACGAGACTGTCAAAATCTCCTCCTTATAACCGCCGACCACGCCTGCGACTTCCCCCCTCTACACCCAGCCCGCCTCCCCACTAGCCAACCTCCCCATGAACTCTGAACTTCCTCTGAACCTCTGATCCTGAACCCAGGGCGCTGCTAGCTGAGATTTCAGGGACTCTGCAGACGGATACTTTGAGTACCTCTGGTTTGTTTCACTCCCTCTCACCATTTTGTGGATTATGTGGAACAAACCAAAATGGAGGCAGAATGGCTTTGACCATACGAGTGACGGCAGCAAACTGGAGCTCGGAAATCAAGCGAAGTCAAAGGACGGGAATTCAGAAAGGAACAATAACCCCCCTATGCATTATAGACCCCAACACGCACTTGCCTCCCTGCACAGTTTCGACCTTTTGGATCTGATCGCACAAACCCGGGAGGATTCATTCTGGACCTTCAATGGAAAAGACTCTCAGAGACATTCAGCACCGAGAGACCAGCTGAGAGGTTTGGTTGTTTCATTGGGTCTATTTTGCATCCCCTCTAAACATAATGCTGTCGAGGACAACAGTCTAAATTTTTCAGTGTAAACCTGCCGAGAGCGGACTGAGTGATCTTATTTTGACGTGTCGGTTGTGGGAATGAATCGGACTGCCGACCGTCGGGCGATCATTTGGACTCAAACTCATCTGTGATTGGAAAAACGTGACGAGATGAACTGTTGACAACCAAACAACCCTCAGTGGCTTCAGAGGTCGATGCTACAGTTTTTTTTTTGATTATTCTGGATGTTGTAGGAAACAGATGATGGCTGTACTGATGAGTATTTTGACTTCACTCAAACCAGGAAGGTTTCTTCTCTTTGCAGCAACAGTCTGGATCTTCAAGCCTGATTGGACCTTTCTTGCTTGAAATGTAAAGGTTGTAGGTTTAAACCCCAAGAACGGGTCAAGATGTCTTTGAAGAGGATGAAAGATGACTTTTAAATGAGATGGAGTCTGGGAGGATGATCTCTTCACTGGCTTTGAGCCACTTCAGGTCACATTTTAAAGAATTCACGAGCGAGAACTACGTTTTTTGTTTTTTTTGCATGAGATGAACGAACATGAACATCACGGAGCAAAGATCCAGACGCTGCTGAAACTCATGAATCCAACACATGAACTGAACTCAACTGGGTTTAACTGATCTATGCTGAGCCTGAATACTGTTCACACAACTACACTGAGCTGAATTCAAGGAGCTGAACTGGGATAAACCGAGCCGGTCTGAGCAGCGCTGGACTTATCTGGTTTTCTAAATGGGACTGTGGGGAGGAAAGGGTTCTGGACTGGATTAATCTGGTCTGATGTGGACTGGTTTGGTCTGCCTGTAGCTCAGAAGTGTTTGTCAGCGTTGACAACTGACGCCCAGACTGGAAACGAAAGCCTTTTACTTTTCAAAATATGCAACATTACAAGAAGCAGGAAAATAGCATCAACAGAAGAGAATAATAATAATAACAATAATAATGTGTGTGTTATAAAACTACAGTAATTATTGCAGGGAACATAATGTAAAGCAACTAAGAAATTCATTTGTTATGTGATCTTTTCAGAACACAACAAGTATTCTGCAATAGATTTAAACAGGAAAGGGAAATGCAACGCCAAAGGCTCTTCAGCAGTAACACATTTGTCCCGATGACGTGCACTCTAACAAGAAGGTTGTTTCAGCTCATGAAGAGCCACGTGCAGATGTTGGCAGGTTTTAATGAAGTACAAAATACACAGAAGGATCATATATAACAGAGCTGTCACCATCGAGAACCAACATGAAATTTTTCCTACGATGGCTCAGTTCACACTGAACGAGCACCGTTCGGGCACCATCATATCAACTATGAGAAAAGTCAGGTGGTGAACCCCCAACCAATGGGACGATGTACAAACTGAAGCCTTCATAGGAAGCTGAAGCCGAGTCCTCTTCCATGTTAGCCTCTGTTCCACTAGCTTCAGTTCCTCAGTGTATTTTCTCATGGAGCGTTTCTTCCATCGGCCTTTCTGAAAAGCTGAAACATATTCATGAGTTTTTCTGAGCGTTGAAATGTTTTTGTTGACCCGGTCAAACAAGTATTTGCACCGACTTTCCGTCATCAGTGGATTAGCGTACAGTGGTGAAGCGTTTTGCATCAAACTCAACTTTTAATAGCTCGACAGTGCTGAGCTTAGCTTGACCAGCTAGTTCAGCTTAGTGCTGACATGCTTGTTAAGTAGCCACTACAAGCTTTGAGCACCATCCATCTCTACATCAGACAGCCCAGAACAGAACCGCTGACATCACTCTCTTAACAAACATCAGACTTCTTGTTGCTGGTCCACCGCTGCTCGATCATTAACACAAACAAGATAACCGATCGGGACGGCGGTGGACCGACAACTCCAGTGTTCTGTGAGGTAAAGTTATGTTTTTGTCAGTGAAGTCTGGTGGCTTTAAAGCAGGGGTCTTCAACCAGGAGTCCACGAACCCTGGGGGGTCCACAGAGGTACTGCAGGCGGTCTGCAAAATTTTTGTCATAATAATTTACAATTTTCACCAAAATAATGGAGAATGTGAGACTGCAGATGATTGAGAATCTACAACCAGAGGAGGCATTTACACTCCAACTGGATGAATCAGTGGACATGTCCAAAGACAAACAGCTCTGACATTTAACAAACAACAATAATTATGCATACATATATAAGATAATAACCCAGCATATAAGCCGGTTAATAAGGTGAAGTAAAAGTTGAATAAAGTAAAAGTTATTAACATTAATGACGTGGGGTCCCTGTTCTGTTTGTCTTGTCCATGGGCTGAAAAAGGTTGAAGACTCCTGCTCTAAAGAGAGCAAAGATAGATTTCTGATTGACAGCAAAGTCAAGTGGAGAAAATACTTTGAACGGGGCGCCCCGACCCCAGCAGGACTTTAGCTTCATGCTGGTTCTCCGGTCTGCTTCTTCAAACTGGGGCGTGCTGTAGACAATACACTGACTTTAAAAAACCCAAACTGTCTTTATTATTCTTAAATTTAGTGACCATAATGTGAAGATTTATCCTCTTCCACAGAGTCTGCTGCTCGTATTTCTTGGCCATAAAAAACAAAGATTATTATTTTTATTGAAGTGCCGCTGCAGTCCAAGTTTTTCTGCTTCAACCCAGATTCTACTGTAAAAACTCTGGATTGTTATTTAGGTTAGCAGAAAGGCTGATGGTGGAAACACGAAAAGAGGACGAGGCTTCACGTTCCAGCTCGACACAGTAAACGATCTGAGGTACGAGTCAGCATTGTGTGGGCGGAGCCTCGTGTACAGGTGTGTTTGAGGTAATCACCACCCAAAAATAGTGCACGCCATCGGCCTCACGTGACTTCAGCTGCCAGTGTTTTGGTGTTTGAGCGTTTCCTCGACCAATCAGAAGCGACACACGGACAGACAGGAGACGTACATACTGTAACATATTTTGTATCATAAACTCTCACCTGCATCTTCCAATCAAATCCTCAAAAAAAGATAAAAAAGATTTAAAAAAAGAGTGATGAAAGTCGTCGGGTCTCTGACCGGCGTTCCTCCGTGCATGATCCTCGTACAGTAGAAGTAGCACTACTGATCATAGAATTTATCAACCATATCAGAGGAAAAGAAAAAACACAAAGAGGGAGAAAATCTCATCATCCGTTCTTTTGCATGACGACTCCTGTTTCTTTCTCTCCTGTCAGTCATTGGTTTGTTTCCTCATCCCTCCCTCCTTCCCTCCTTCCTTCCCTCCTTCCCTCCTTCCCTCCCTCCTTCCCTCCTTCCCTCCTTCCCTCGCTCCTTCCTCCCCAAACTTTTCAAGAAGAGTGTTTGCACCACGAGACGTGTACGTTAGATTACGAGAAGAAATCAAAACAGATTATATAAATGAAAAAATCATTCAGGCATGTTCCTCGCCAGAATGCAAAGTGTGTGTGTGTGTGTGTGTGTGTGTGTGTGTGTGTGAACGGGCAGGTGTTTGTGTGTGTTTGTATGAACGTGTGTGTGTGTGTATGATGAGCAGTCACAAATATGCATGGATACCGTTGTAGGTATTTTATCTGTTTTCTCCTGAAGCGAGGCGACGAGAGAGAGACGAGACTGGACAGACTGTTTGTTCACCGGACGGATGATTCAAACCTTTCTTTGATTTTTGTCTTCGTGTTTACAAAACTTCATCATCAGTCAAACTTTAACCAATAATACGAGCCCGTAAAGAGTTTCACCTTCTTCTCAGTCTTCATCAGTGAATTTGTTTATTCAGATGTGATTCAAAGAAAAAGTTCCTTAAAAATCCCCTTTAAAATTACTGAACACATTCCCTCTAATTAGTAATTAGAATTAAAAGTGTTAAATCAGTTGTTAAATGTCCCTTTTGGCCTCCTGTACTCAGCGATGAGTAAACTGAAGTTAAACTGACGTGAAATGTTACAGACATGTTGGCTCGTGGTTAAAGGCTGTGAGTCGAGGTTTACTGTTTGATATCGTGTTAAATGATCGAGTCTCTTAAATCTTCATTTCTTCAGCTGTCACTGTGATGTCACTGTGATGTCACTGTGATGTCATTCTAATGTCACTGTGACATCACAGTGACATTAGAATGACATCACAGTGACAAACAGGAAACGTCTGATAAAACACACGATCATTGTTAGTTTATTTTCATCATATGAAGTGTGAACGAGTTACTACAGGACAAACTTATCTATCTTTACATTTCAAACTGATCATGACTGATGTTTTCTGATGACTGATCGTTCCTGTCATAGTTTTAAAATATTATTTGACACAGGTTAAAAATGAAACTCTTCATTTTCTTTCCAGATGTTTCCTGTACGTCACCATTTAAAGAGCAACTTCACACCAAAGTAACTTTTAAGTAAAGTTACTTCATTCCTAAACGAAGCCTGCGACTCTGTGACCAGTTCAACCAGAGACTGTTCATTCAAAGTTCAGAAGTTTTTCTTTCTGGATATATTATATTATAATATTATAATATAATATATATTATAATATTATAATATTAATATATATTATATTATAATATTTCCTACATTTGTCTTCAGGCTGCTTTAAAGCCACTAAAGAATCTGTGTATTAAAACTCTTGAGCAGTTTTTGAATGTGTGAAGTGATTTTTAGTAAAAGTTGGTGTCAAGTTGCTCTTAACTAGATTTGTAGTTCTTCTTCTGACGTGATGTTTTAACACGGCGAGCAGCTGTTCTTCATTTGAAGTCATTCACAAGTTTTTTTCTTGTTCTGCATTGATCTGACTAACATGATGAAGCACATGGTTTAATGCTGGGGAGGTGAATATATAATGAGTTTATGATAAGCAGCACTTCAGGTGTTGTTCATCCTGTGAACTGATGGACATGTTCAGTCTCAGCGTGAGCCGTGTGAATGAAAGGAGGAGAAAACAGCATTAAAGCACAGAGGTGTATATTCCATTCCACTAATAAAGACAAGAGAAACCAGAACGCGTGGTGCTGTGTTTATTCTGACGCTCTCAGGACGAACACATGAAGGTCTGATCCACTGCATGAAGTCTACGAGTGGAAACTGATGCAGCAGCGACCTCTAGTGGCTAAAATGTGAACTGCACGTCAGGTAATAGAGGTAAGAACACTGAGGCAGGTGAGATGATCCACAGGTTAGTAATGCTGAGAGGTTTGAGTGTTCTGTGGACTCAGCCAGGTCTGGACCTCTGAATGGATCGAGCATTTGATGAACTGGATGTTTTAAGACTAACATGAATCACACAGCTTCAAAATGTGAAGCTGGACGTGTTACTGAAATTATGTGTGTATTATTTTCACAGTGTAAATGAATGTATCGTTAGATTTATTCAGCTGAATACGACAAATTACAAGAATTCATCCATTTTTAACCACTTTTCCTTCCTTCCTTAGTCGTGAGGCGCTGGAGTCAATCCGTCTGAAGACTGACGCTGAGGTTTCATTCTGAAGGTGAGTTTTAAGACTGAAGGTGAGTTGTAGGTCTGAAGGTGAGTTTGCACTATGCCCAGAATCTTGTGGCTGCTCGTAGTCTATGAAGTGGTGGCAGGTGGCACAACGCTATGGAAAGTTACTTGGACTGAGCTGTGGAAGGCCGAGTCTAGCTGGATCAAATTCCTTGTCCAGACAGTCTATGATTTGCTCCCCAGCCCATCAAACCGTGATACAAGGGGCAAGATGGAAACACCAGCCTGTCCACTTTGCTCAAAGTGTGGAACACTTGAGCGCTTCCTAAGCTGCTGCAGATGGAGGCATGATGAGGTCCTCAAAACCAATGCAGAATCCATCAGTGCTGGAGTTGAGTGGGCCAAGAAGACGTGCCCTCCAAAACAAACCATCATCTTTGTCAGAGCCGGGGAGCAGCGAGGACCACCCGTGAGATCAACAGCAGGAAAACTGGCCTCTGCAAGGGACTGGCAGCTGATGGTGGACCTTGGGAGGCAACTTAAGTTTCCACAGCACACTGTGCCGGCCACCTTAAGACCTGATGTAGTGCTAGTATCTGACTCCACCAAGCAAGTCACGCTCCTGGAGTTAGCGGTGCAATGGGAGGACTTCCTGGAGGAAGCATATGAACGGAAACTCACCAAATATGATGGTCTGATCAGAGAGTGCTGGAAAGCAAAGTGCTTTCCAGTAGAAGTTGGGTGCATGGGCTTTGCAGTCTGATCTCTTTACAGAGCCTTTAGCATGCTGGGGATCAAGGGAGAGAGGAGAGGAAGAGCCATCAGCAATACCACCAATGCAGCAGAAAGAGCCTCAAGGTGGCTGTGTTTCAAGAGAGGAGAGCCATGCAGCAGTGTAGCTGGTTTGCCATCTGGACACAAGCTTAGGCCTGATCAGCCCAAGCTGGGCCAAGATGTGTCCAGGAGTATTGGAAGATATATTTGCACAGCTGAGGATGAGTTTTAACTAGCAAAAATAAAAACTACAGAACATTACTATTATAATTTGTACTGGCTGGACCCTGGAGTTTGATTGGCTAGTAGGCCTGTTCTTCAAACATTTTGAGGCCACTTTTAAAGTATGGAGACGTTCATTACATAAAATAGTATATATAGAGTGCATTGTTTTCTTTCTTTCTTTTTGTATTAACCGATCACACTGTTTAAAACTTTAAGTATGCTGATAACTGAATGAAATGTTTCTTAATCACTGTTAAACTACGACTCCTTACAAGAAATATTTTTAGGCTGAGTTAGCAGCTTTCTGAAAATATTCTAACGTGAACAATCTTTACAGCAGAGAGCTGTAACCACATCCTGTCTGTGGTTTATGGTCAGACAGCAAAAGATCTTAGTTTTGGTTACATTTTTCTGTCACATGTTTCAACATCAGCATCTTTTCTTCTTAACTGTTAATAAACAGCTAAGAAGGAAAGATTGACAATGACAATAGTCATGAGTCATTAGAAATTAAACATAACTTAAAAACCTAAAAAACAAACAGTCATTCATTAAATACATCCAACATCACCAGAATGAGACAGATGGCTGAACACTGCACATATACAGCAATAGAAAATATATAATAGAAATGTTGTAGCAACCAATAATGTAATAACTTAGTAATAACTAGACTGATCAGACTTTTTCATCTGACACTGAGCAGACACATGTAGGTCACATGACCACTGTCCTCTTCCTGAATTCTAGCACATTCCACTAAGTGATCTAACTACCATACACACTTCACAGTAATGAATTCAATAATATTCCTCCATACATGAAATTACGAATTTACATATCTAAGCAAATAAACAATATTCTAAATAAAGATTTTGTGCAAGAAATAATTTTCAAATTGTCTCTTACAACCATACTTAAGGAGAGAGAGTGCTGCATAGTACGTACTCTTGATGAATGAATACGCTGACGATGCCATCCACTAAAAATATTTTTGAAGAGCAAACTGCACAAAAACTGCAAAATAATCTTTTATTTCCAAGAAATGCAGTCCTGTTTATGTATAACATTATCGGAGGATGATTTTTTTAATGTTACGCCAATAACGTAATAATTTGTTACATTTGAAATGGGCCAAATTATTACGTTATTGGACTTTATTACATTATTGGTTGCTACAAATGTATATCACCTTTTTAGTCATTGTAATTTTATTGCAACTTTGTGAAAATGAATTCATCAATGCTGTCAGTGATTAACTTTGACTCAATGAGAACTAATCATGAGAGGATCATTAAGATCAATAATGTAAAATAATGTAAAATAAAACAATGTAACAAGTAGGTTAAGTGTTGGTGTGACTTTGGCAGAAAGAGGAAGCTCTTGGTTTCCTGTTGGTTCAGTATACGTTCAGTATATGTTCAGTATATGTTCAGTATATGTTCAGTATATGTTCAGTATATGTTCAGTATATGTTCAGTATATGTTCAGTATATGTTCAGATGGTGCAGGCTGCAGGTCTCAGAAGAATCAAACCTTCCATCAAACATGGAGAGCCTTAAAACAGGATTGGAGCAGTTTGCCAAATATGTCTCTACAACAGCCAGTGTCTACGTCGCAGTCATTGTGATTTTTATTTACCATGTCTTGTTTGATAAGGACTTGGCTTGTACCTGCAAAGGACAAGTCAGAGACTGCACCTTATACATGATTCTGCCTGGGTTTTTAATATTTGTCTTAATGCTCTGGATGGACAAAAGATTTCAGAGAGTCTGCAAATACACATGTGGATATTGTAAAGCTAATTTATGTTGCGTTTTAATTTATCACATTGTCTTTATATGGTTCCCTTTGGATTGCATCTGCGTTAATCAATGGAGACTGAAGGTGAGTTTTAAGTCTTAAGGTGAGTTTTCTAAGTATGCTGATAACTGAATGAAATGTTTCTTAATCACTGTTAAACTACGACTCCTTACAAGAAATATTTTTAGGCTGAGTTAGCAGCTTTCTGAAAATATTCTAACGTGAACAATCTTTACAGCAGAGAGCTGTAACCACATCCTGTCTGTGGTTTATGGTCAGACAGCAAAAGATCTTAGTTTTGGTTACATTTTTCTGTCACATGTTTCAACATCAGCATCTTTCCTTCTTAACTGTTTATTGTCATGAGTCATGAGATTAAACATAACTTAAAAACCTAAAAAACAAACAGTCATTCATTAAATACATCCAACATCACCAGAATGAGACAGATGGCTGAACACTGCACATATACAGCAATAGAAAATATATAATAGAAATGTATGTCACATTTGTAGTCACTGTCATTTTATTGCAACTTTGTGAAAATGAATTCATCAGTGCTGTCAGTGATTAACTTTGACTCAATGAGAACTAATCATGAGAATGATGATGATGAATAATGTAAAATATAACTGTAACAAGTAGGTAAAGTGTTGGTGTGACTTTGGCAGAAACAGGAAGCTCTTGGTTTCCTGTTGGTTCAGTATATGTTCAGTATATGTTCAGTATATGTTCAGATGGTGAAGGCTGCAGGTCTCAGAAGAATCAAACCTTCCACCAAACATGGACTGTAAAACAGGGTTGAAGCAGTTTCTTAACCATGTCGCTACAACAGCCAGTGTCTACGTCGCAGTCATTGTGATTTTTTCTTTCAGTGTCTTGTTTGATAAGGACTTGGCTTGTACCTGTGAAACACAAGTCAGAGACTGCTGGTTATACATGATTCTGCCTGGGTTTTTAATATTTGTCTTAATGCTCTGGACGGACAAAAGATTTCAGAGAGCCTGCAAGTACACATGCAGAAATGGTAACACTAACTTTTGTTGTGTTTCATTGTACCGCATTGTCAGAGCAGCTTTGGTTGGTTCCCTGTGGGTTGTATCTGTGTTAATCGATGGAGACTGGTATGTTTGCTGTCAGAATGATCATTCTGACCAACAGTCACAGTTAGCCTGCAAAGACAAGTCCACCATCACAGCTGGAGAACGAGAACGCATCAACAAACTGATAAATGAGTCAAGGGTGAGTTTTTATTTGTCTTTATTGAGAGCATCATGGTTGTACCTGTTACAGGCCTGTTTACTTTATTATTACTTATTTACTCACATTACTGCCTTTATTAAGTTTTCTATTCTTTGTTACTACTCTATTTAAATTGAATAAATTGTAGCTTACAGAAATAAGAGAAAAGAAATGACAGTATTATCAGCATAGAATAGAATAATCGAGTCTTTGAAGTGCTATGCACAACAACGTGGCCTATATACTGTACTGAATATATGGGGCTCACAATAATGCGTGTATAATGAGTAAATAGAACCTTTGGGCACACCCTTTCAACGATGCTGTGATAATACAACCTGTTCTTTGTCTCTTCTTTCTTTCAGTTCATTGGCTTGCCTCTTCTCTTCGGTGTCACAGTTGTGGCTGCTGTTTTGCCACTGATACGGAAGACAGGCTGCGCCGCTATTAAATGCTGCACTGCTTTTAAATGCTGCACTGCTTTTAAATGCTGCACTGCTTTTAAATGCTGCACTGCTTTTAAATGCTGCACTGCTATGAAACGCTGCATTGACAATTTACCACAATCAAACTGTTCCAAGAAATCAGTTCTTTTTGATGAGATCATTTTGGAGACAGGGGAAGAGCTGGTGTTGAAGAAACTGAGAGAAACTGCAAAAGAAAATCTGACAGAAAAACTCAACCAACATGTGACTAAAAAAGAATGGGGAAAATGTTTTAACGTTGCTGAAGACTTAGTTACAGAACTGAACAAACCAGGTGAGTCCTCTCTGAATCCTGAATCCTACGTTTCTCAAGACGTCAGTTTAGTCAGAGAGAGTTTTAAACTGTTTAGCAGCATTATATTTACAGGATTCATTTTAATGAAACTTAAACCTGTGCTGTAACCTAACAGTGAACCTGATGAGGATAAGAGGTTACAGAAGATGGATGGATGGTTTCTGTCAATCAAGATTAGTTTTTATCACAGTGATCCATGTCCAAACCACCTGTGGGTCGTGAAGGCAGGTGGCTGACACTTTGTTCTCTCATGTGGGTTGTTAGTGTGCAGCCCTGATGTCTTTGTTTGGATGGAGAGAAATGCTGTGAAGGTTAATCAGATTGTTGTGACAGAAAACTGATTATAGAAGAAGACAGACAAAGACTGGAAGAGATTTTTTTTAGGAGAAAATGGAAAGAAAAGAAATGGAAAGAATGTTTTGATGTTGCTGACTGACTGATCGCTTACAATCCTTTAAATATGACAGGAGAATCAGCAGGAGGACAACAGGACCAACAGGAGGAACAGGTCTGTTTCTGAGTCAGCTAATTATTGAGCTCATGTTCTTCTGACATATTTACTCATTACTAGTTACTAATTACTGACTGTTTTACAACAAACCAAACAAATGTTTCATTATGTCATGATAAGTTTGTATGTTGTTAGACAGAATAGAAACTGAATGATGTTAAAAAAGTAAATTATTGGTCCATTATTACCTGAAGAGACACTGTAGCTCAGAACAATATAACATGATGAGTGTCATTGGGTGATTAATCAAATAAATGAAAACAGGATAATTGATAAAATGATTGATGTGCCACATTTTATTTGCAATGACACTCTTATTTTATCTTGTGTTATAAAGCGCACCGTTTTAGCTTTACAAGAGTTTTCAGCTGAAGAAAACCTGACAGAAACTGAACCTTTGATGGGGAAGAAAGGTAAGACCAATTCAGATATCACATTATTAAATGGATAATTATTATTATTAATCAGCTGCTTTAAAACAAGTTTAAATTAAAAAAGAAAATTAAGAAAAAGAAAATTAAATTGTCATTGTGCCACTCGTTATCACTTCTCATTGGTTGACCAGCAAACAGGCCAGTTATGTGATTGGCTGTTGTTTTAGTCTGAACGAGCCAACAGCCAATCACACGTCTCGTCTTGACCGAGAAATAAAAAACAGAAACAACATGTTAATGTGAAAAACAGAGCAGGTCTTTTCATGTCAATGCTACATCTTTACATCTTTTGACTGTTTATTTCATAATATCTTATTTATCAGTTTAATATTGAACACTTTGGGCTTCCATACTTTAGTGTTCTCTGTAGGTCATCATAGAGAGTTTAAAGATTTCAGTTATTTATTTATTTCTGTTTTTTTCAGAGTCTCCTGTGTGAAATCTGACTAACGATGATTCATCTCCTTCATAATACGACCAGTCAACAGTTAGAAAATGTAACTCTGTTTCTGTGTTAAGAATATATTTGTTAGATTTATGATTAGATTTATGATTTTCAATTTTTGTTTAACTTCATTGTTAGCATAGCAAGATAGTCAGCATGATGGTGAAGCTCCAGAAAAGTTGAATGTCATAATCATAAAATAAATAAAATAAATGCACAGCTGATAAAATGATGCTTGTTGAAAGCTGAATCACAGCTGTTAATGTCTTCATATAATATGAGTGTATAAATAATATTAATGCATTTCACAGTGTAATAATCAACCTGTCAGCGCCCTCTGGTGGACAAACTCTGTCATGGAACATTGTTTGGGAAATTAAAATGCATAATATGATTTTTATTGTTCTGTAGCTGTTATGACTTGATGAACTGACATTATATCATTTTGATTGTAATCATATATTTCCTCGTGTGTTTTTCTCTTTGTATCATTTAAACAATAAACAAACAACTTGTTTCTTTCTGTGTCTGAATCTTTCTGAGCAGCTGCTGCACAGTAAGTCTGTACGTTTATTCAAAGTTTCAAAGTACTGCTGCTACGCTGGCGCCTTCACATCCCAACAGCTCATTTTGTTTAGTCTAAAACCCAAACATGTTCAGTTTAGTGTCACAGAGGACAAAAGAAACCAGAAAATATCTTTTAAACGTGTTTGTAAACATTTTGTATAAGCGCTCTGTTTTATTTATTTTTTCTTAAGAATTGATCTTTTTGATCCAAATTTGTCTCAGAAAAGATATTTGTCATGTTTCATAATGTATAACCATCAACAGACGGAATGATTGCTACAAAATTGTGAAGGTTGGTTTAAGGCCACCAGACACTTCATTCTCTCATGTGGGTCGTTAAGGTCACCTGTGGGTCATTAAGGTCACCTGTGGGTCGTTAAGGACACCTGTGGGTCATTAAGGTCACCTGTGGGTCGTTAAGGCCACCTGTGGGTCGTTAAGGTCACCTGTGGGTCATTAAGGTCACCTGTGGGTCGTTAAGGCCACCTGTGGGTCATTAAGGACACCTGTGGGTCGTTAAGGCCACCTGTGGGTCGTTAAGGACACCTGTGGGTCGTTAAGGACACCTGTGGGTCGTTAAGGCCACCTGTGGGTCGTTAAGGACACCTGTGGGTCGTTAAGGCCACCTGTGGGTCGTTAAGGACACCTGTGGGTCGTTAAGGACACCTGTGGGTCGTTAAGATCACCTGTGGATTCGTATTGTAGCGTCACGTGTTGGTCTTCATCTCTCAACAAATCAGAATCCTGTCTGTGTTTGATGCTCTGCTGTCTGCAGGGCCTGAAGATCACCGACACACATGATTGGTTTTCAGCCTTGTCCCTTGTTACAGAGCTTTCTTCTGATTGGCTGAATCTTTGAATGATGTTATGAAGTATTGATGATGAAATCACAGATTTTTTGTCATTTTACGTTGACAGACATTATTCTTAAATTGTTGCTCAGAGTGGTGAAGCCCTCCACAAACACTCTCTGTCATGTGACTCACCTGTTGACAGGTAGTTGTTACGGTGAGCTGTTTGTGTCGAATGTTTCTGTCTTTGTTTTGTTCTGAACCAGAGTGTGACTCCTGTTTGTGTGTGAGGATCTTTATGTAGGTGTTGATTGACCACAGCTGATCAGTGAGGCCTATTTAAGATTCCCTGTGCTTCAGTTGTGTTTGGTTCATCTTGTGATTGACCGTTTGACAACTTACTTAGTATTTTGTGTCACTACTTTGTGTTTGTGTGTGTAAAGAAAACATCTGAATTTTAATTTCAACATAAAAAACTTTACTGATCATTAAAACACATAAAAACACACAAACAATAAATGTCTTATAGTTCCCTGAAATATTCCGAATATTTACATGTTTCTCTCGGACAGACCTGAGATGGCAGCAGAAAAAAAAAGGAGGAAATCTGACCTCTAAAATAACAAGACTCAAACATCCACACAGTTCTATAACGCGTTATTAAAAGTCCATATACAGAATGTGCATTCAATAAGAACGTGTAGATCCTCTGACTGTGTGACCAGAGTTAGTGCTCACAATGATAAACTGCTTAGAATTAATGAACACTAATTAAATTAGACATCATCATCATCTTTCATTGTTTCTGTTAAAAATAAAAAATTAAAGTTTTTGGTATATTCTAAATGGCACCTGAAGTTTTCAGAGACGCTGAGGCAAAAAATGTTTCTGCTGTAAGTCTCTGTGTGGGTTTATGACTGATAAGATGTTTTCAAATATTCTGATTTACTGGATTTATATTTCATAAAAATAATCTGAATCTCAATGTCAGCCTCTGTGTTAGCGAGTAGAAGTATACAGAAGAATAAAAACACTCAAGTACAAGTACCTCAAACTGTACTCAAGAACAGTACTTGAGTAAATGTACTTAGTTACTTTCACAGGTGATCCATGTAATCAGATTATTACAGGTCAATGTTTACACCCTCAGACCTAAGCAGACGATCACAGAGCGGACAGGAAGTGTTGGACGATCGCAGAGACACTGAGGAGGATCAGGAGGGGCGTGGCCTGAAGGAGAGGGGCGGAGCTCTTTAGTCTCACCTCCACAGGTAGGTGATCACTTATCGCCAGCGCCTGGCAGACAGAAGCAACAGAGCACAGAGTCAAACGACAAGAACAATCACATCCTTCATGCTGAATTTCAACATGATTTAAACGATGCAGTTAAACTGGTCGCAGCTAAGTTTGGAAGAAGCTCCTGGATATTTATCATAATTTATTTATGATTACATTACATTACATTACATTACATTACATTACATTACATTACATTATATTATATTATATTACAGACACACACAGACTGACCTTGGCCTTGGTGAGTTTGAACTCTTTGGCAAAGTTGTAGACTTTTGCAGAAAACGGCTTGATCGCCTTCAGGAAGGGAGTCCCATGCACCACGATCCTAACACACACACACACACACACACAGACACACACACACAGACACACACACACACACACACACACACACGCACACAGTGTGAGGAGAAATCTACATTAAATCAGACAGTCATGAATAAAAATGACTCCTTGGTTTCGGTTCGTCCTCTCCTCACCTGTCGTAAGCACAGGAGGTCTGATCAGAGACGGTCGTGTCCACTTTGTCTCCGATCAGCCATGAGAATCCCGGCTTGGAGAACAGCCTGATGTTTTTCCTGTTGGCTCGGGTCATGTAGGCGCAGCTGGCGTGGAAATCTCCCAGAAACATCACATTCTACACACACACACACACACGCACACACACACACACACAACATTCTTTTTAGTTAAATAAAATGAGGGAGGTCATAAGGTAAAGAGATAAATTCAGAATAAGTCTCCTGGCAGTAAAGCTGCCTTTGGAGCTCTGCTTCATATAAATACTCAAAGTTCACATCTTCATCCTTAAAGACAGAGTTCAGAGCGTGGTGGTGCTGACATGTTTCCACCAGCTGCCTCCTTCAGTCAGGTTTCCTCACCGTGTTGTTCCACTTCTTGCTGACTTCCACAAACACGTCGTACAGTCGGTCCATCTCCTGGACGGCCTGTCTGGGCTCCGTGTGCAGAGGCACCAAAATAAAATCCTTGATTGCTGCAGGACGGAGGAGGAAGGGAAGGTCAGGACATTTATGTAATATTACATGACAGACGAGGCGCAGGGCTGCCAACTACGAGACTTTTTACACGTTGACATCAACCTTTCCTGATAGTGACATCTTTGGTTTGCAGTGTGTAATCTCACAGGATTACTTAAAATATAAATTCTAATGGAAATATAAAGACAAAGTAAACAGCAAGTGTTGTAAAAGTACTGAGTTAGTTTAGTTTTAAAGGTCCAGTGTGAAATATTTAGGAGTATTTATTGGCAGGAATGAAATATAATATTCATCAGCATGTTTTCATTAGTGTACAATCAGCAGACTATGAGAGTCATTGTGTTTATGTTGTCTTAAAATGAGCTCTTTATGTCTACAGTGAGAGCGGGTCCTCTTTCATGGAGTCCGCCATGTTGAACGGACATTTTTCTACGGTAGCCCAGAGCGGACAAACCAAACTCTGATCTGTATATGGACTTTTGCTTTTAATGTGAATATGGCCAGTTTCTCCTCCATGTATTGAAGAAGAGGGTGAGGCGTGAGTATTCATTCGTTTGCAATCTGCAACTTCACTGCTAGGTGGCACTAAATCCAACACACTGGACCTTTAAGTCCACTGACCGGTTTTGTCGCTTTGGAAGCGAACGGCGAACGGCTCCCTGACGAAGGACTCTTTTTTCTGATACTGATGCTGACCCGTCACACTCACCCTGTCCGTCCTGTTCAGAGAAGAAGAAGAAGTTACTACATTTACATATACACAGATCCAAAGTCAGTCAGCGGTGAGGTTGAAATGTTCAAAGTGAATATCTGAAGATGTTCTTCTTCTGATCCCTCCTGGATTAGCAGAATATGGACTACAGCACTGAGTCTTACCTGTAGATGAAAACGTACTGCTGCATGTCTTTGGGAGAGTTTCCCAGACTCTTACTGGACACTGACTGGTATTCATACTCGTCATACCTCGACACAACACAAACAAAGAGAAACTGTTGATTACTAAATCACAGCACAAACACAGCGAACTGCAGAGTGATCAGGTGAATGGTGTCTCTGTCATTCGTACGTCTGTTCTCACACTATGTAACTTTGGGCTCCGGGTCGGGAGAAGTACGTAACGCTTTACGGCACTAAGTCACACACCACCAACTATTTCACTGATTTTGGTGAAACTGGATCATATTTTATGGAGGAAATGTTTTCTGGTTTTCCCTCTGATGTCCTCCGGCTGCTCCGCCTCAACTCTCTGTGATTTACAGAGTTTCCTGATGGACAGTGAAGTAAACTGCTGACAACTGTAGCTGCTGTCAGCTAATGTTAGCTCAGTTTGTTAGCCGGGCTCAGAGCACCGGGGGAGTGTTAGTGTTTGTACCACAGGAGGTTTGGACCACCGGGGAGAAGAAGAAGAAGAAGAAGAAGAAGAAGAAGAAGAAGAAGAAGAGGTTTATAGGCCGGTGTCGTGACATTAACGTACGAGTATGAAAAATCTAATATTATAAAATAAATCAGTCGCAGGGGATAGTCATTTTACTTTTGATACTTTAAGTACATTTAGCTGATGATACTTTTGTACTTTTACTTAAGTGGGATTTCTATTTTTACATTGTTGTATTGCTACTTTTACAAATCTAAAGTAACTGAGTCTTTCTTCCACCACTGCCCTCAGTTAGCTCCCATATTAGTCTTTGCATATTTTACCTTAAACTGATTGTTTGACAAGAAGTTTCCCATGAATCCACACATGCACAACAACCTGGAGTTAGACTGTTAACAATATAAAATAGGTAGGATTCATGCTTCATGTGGATTATATTGTGGATTTTCCCAGGGCACGGACAGACATGCATTTGTTAGAAGAGCGTTTGGAAAATCATGTTTCTATTAGTGTAACCAACTATCTGAAATTTGTCCATCACCGAACAACTGTGAGCAGACTGGAACCAACCACCAGAGGTGATGAATGAGTTATTCAGCAACAAATCAAACAGAGGAAACATGAGTGAAATCAGATAGTTCCTGTTAGACATCAGCAGAAAGAAAGCAGCTGCCTGTTGAGCAAAGCAAAGCCATTTTTCCATTCAAATATTTTGGGTTAAATTGACCCATTTCTAAGGTGGAGCCAACAAAGAAAAATGGCATTTATACCACCATCATGAAATGTAGTGACTCAGATTTTATGTGGAAAAAATATTTATCTGGGACTAACAAAGTAGAATAAATACTACACAAACAATAAATAGTTTTCTGGAACCCTGATTCCAAAAAAAAAAGAATATTTAATGTTCAAAGACAAATGAAGTTCAGACTCTGACATGCAAAGACAAAGACAGAGATCAACAAACACCGCCCGCTTCTACGGACCGAGCTCACCTGAGGCGGACTGATGGAAAGTGGACTGACGGGTCCACATTTTACACTGACTTTGTAAATCATGGACGTCCTTCAGGATAAACTTACGTTTTACAAAGCGTCCAAACTTTTTTGGAATCAGGGTTGTACTAGATTACTTGCAGTAAAAACTTTACTCCAGTAAAAGTACACAAGAGTAGTCCAGTAAAAGTAACAGGGAGTTATCCTGAATATCCGCAAACAGTTCATTATAAATATAGAAAACCACAGAACACCAAACTAACGTATGACACGATCTAATGTCCGATAATTTACGAACGGTTAGAAAAAGTTTTGCTGATCACGTTTAAACCGGTTTTGATCATATCACATGACACCGCTAACAACACTGGTTTGTTAATTGCTATCAAGACTGTTTTGTACTTGGTCTACTACTTTTACATGTGTACATGCAGTATCTAGTTCGCGTTTCAAGAAATATGACACATATCTTCGACGTTTTGCAGACGATACTCGAATTTATGTTTCTATTGAAACTCTGAGGTTTGGAATATGTATGTTGCCCGTATCGCTTCACAAAATGTAATCGATTACCCTCCCTGAGCTTTTTGATATTGATGTTTCATGAATAGTGAAATAAATGAGATCCAACCATTCATCCATGTTTGGGTCACGGTGGGGTCGGAGTCTATCCCAGCTGACTTCAGACGAGAGGCGGGGAAATAAATGAGATGAATTGAGTTTATAGTGTGTCAGATTATTAAAGTATTTTTCATATCGCCTGTCACTGCTGATGTGATAAAAGGCTTTGTACGTGCTACATCAGGACCCACCCTCCTTCCTCCAGACATAAAACATCCAGATTTAACCCCTGGATACTGGTGTAACACTTTATTTTGGTAAATTTGCTCAGTTGACTCTCAACAAGGACAGTTTCAATAGACAGACAGTCCAATAGCTTTAGCCTGTAGGATGTAGTTTACAGTCAGATTTACAGTACGTTCTGTTCAGGACAGTTCAGCCTCGTTTAGCACAAAGACTAGAAGCTGAAAGAAAGTACACCTTCAAACAGCTCCAGATCTACCTGGACTGCTTCCTGTAAATATCTTAAGAGTTGTTGCATAGTGTATGTTTTAACTTTTGATTAAGCTATGCTAAGCTAGTCATCTATATCTCTAATGTGTACATGAAGCTGTTCCTTTAAAGTCACAAAAACTCTTGAAGATTTCAGTGGATTTAAATCAGGATTATTTAGTGTGTCTGAACAGATTTCTGTCTGTAACTGATTGATCGATCGTCCAGGTTGATCTGTTGAGGCCGACCTGGTCAGCTGATGTAACGGTGACTATCCCAAATTAAAGTGTTACCTCTTATGACAGGCATTAGGATTAGTAAGAGGGCAGATGAAGCTGATTGGGATGATTAATTATGATTAGATGATGCTCATGCTCATAAAATCCACTGTACCTGTCAATTTCCCTGTTGGAGGCAGACACATACACATACAGGTAATGATCACCATACTGTATTAATACACATGATGTGGTCACAGTTAGTGTCGCTGTCAAAATGCTGCAGAGACGCTGCGTTCAAAGTCTGAACAGCTTTAGAAACATCTGATGAATAAAACATTGAAAACAAAATGACATTACGTCGTCTTTGAGTGAGTTTGAAAAGAGTGTTTTGTTTTATTGTTATGAAATGTTTCAAAGTCTGATAATAAGTCTGACTCGTTAGTGCCACTTTCTGATTAATAATGACTTATGAGCTGAAGCTAAAGGCTTCGTTAATGATGATTAAGTAATTATTTTCAAGTATCAAACAAGAACACTGTGTTCCTTCAGAGCATTTCATTTTTTGTAAATGAAAAAAGTCTAAATATCCTCCATGAAATGATTAACGAGTTCTAACTAATGTCTCCATTGAAGCCAAATTATTCACAAATTAATTGTATTTAAGTTTAAAGAAGTTTAGTGTTCGTTCTCTGGACTTTTTAATAGTTAGAAATGTTTCATAATGTTTCATAATCCATCGATCAGCGCTCAGAGGTCTCTCATTTTCTAATAAGTTGCGTGAAGTTAAAGATTATTATTCTAACATTATTATATAATTAATGAAACATTAGAAGAGTTAGAAAGTGAAAGTGAACAACCTTTACTTGTTTTTACTAACTGTAGAAAGAATGAGCAGATGATTTCTATTAAAGGTTCCTCGTTAGAAAGTCGTGACAACTTTAATTGTTCATTAGACAAACGAGCTTCATCCAACTAATAAACTGACAAAATGTTTCATCAGATTTTATTTTACCTGTTCAGAGACGCCAGCAGAGGTTTGACGGCTTCAGGACTCATCACCTCCTGCAGGAGAGTGATGTCACAGCGAGACACAACCTGACAGACAGACAGACAGAGAGAGAGAGGGAGAGACAGGCAGACAGACAGGCAGGCAGACAGACAGACAGACAGACACACAGACAGACACACAGACAGACAGACAGACAGACAGGCAGACAGGCAGACAGACAGACAGATTTTAATCAGATATTATCAATCATCCATCACAGATCATGATTATCTACGTAATGTTTCTTTAATGTATTCATAAATATACAGTGTGTACACTCAGTGACAGTGTGTGTGTGTGTGTTTGTGTGTGTGTGTGTGTGTCTTACCCGTGTCAGTGTGTGTCTCACTTTGTAGTCTTTTGCTTTCGTGGTGTTGAATTTCTGCACGTTGTATGCACAGATCCTGAATCCTGAATCTGTCGCTGCTCCGACCGACAGGATGAAGAAGGAGGAGAGGAAGAGGAGAGGGAGAGGAGGAGAGCGCCGCCTCATGGTGAGACTGAGGAGAGAACACAAGACACACCATGACACCGAGGCGAGGCGAGGTTCTGTCTTTGTTTCTGAATGTTTGAGTCGTTTTTGTAGAAAAGTTTGCTCAGATTCAGATTCAGGAGACGCCTGTGTGTAATGTCTGACTTCACCACCAGGGGGAGTGTTCCCTCTGTTTACTGATTACAGATGCACAGCAGCTGTTTGAATCAGAGCATGCAGGTCAGTCAGTGTGTGTTGTGACGGAGAGGACACGATTCTTAATGTGAGCAGACAAGACAAGAAATGTGAGTAAAAAACTTCAACTGTTCAAGAAATACGAAGAAAAACATGAAGGTGTGATTCTGGTTTGAACGTGTCGGAACAAATCATCAGAGTTTGGACGGTCATGTGACGCTTCATGTGACGTCAGAATCAAAGAAATGAATTCAAATTAATGAAGACAATCTTTGAATTGTTACAAACACACTGTAAGATGTGCATACAGGTGAACAGAGACATTTAAACTTCCACAGGTGAGTTCTCATTAAGACGATCAAGTTTTCAAGTTTGATGTTTAAATATGCAAATGAGGTGTTATCTAATTTAACTTTACTCTAATAAACTAAATAAAATGTTTTTGATTTTGGACGTGTTGTATGAGCCGAGTGGGCCGGACAGCAGGGCCGGTTCTTGCATGGGCCCCCGAGCTGCAAGTTCAGCCTCAGTAACTTGACGTCCACAAATAAAGACAGCAGCTCGTGACAGCACGAAGATGATTTTGACTTGATTAGCTCACAAACAGTCACAGCTTCACTGCCTCTGCTTATAAAAAGCTTATTACGTGCTTCACACGACAGATGAGTTGGTTTGTGTGGCTACAAATAAAGACAGGTACGTTTAATTCTCAAAATATATTCATAATATAATAAAATATATTACTTGTAGTAGCACAGCTGTTTTTCTGAGGAGGATAATGGAAACATCAGACTGATCATGTTGTACAGTTCCTTATTGTTCCTTTAATAACTGGTTTTCATAGTTTCCACTTTAGATTAGATGCTGCTGTCTTTTTATTCAAGTTCATAGTTTTTACTGGTTTCTGTTGATCAGTGCACTCAGACGTCACACTTGCAGTTCTCCACAGAACAAGCAGAGGTCGCAGTGTTACATGTGAACGTTTCCTCCTGCCTGACACTTCAGGATTATCCTTATAGTTTTTAAATGGAGGCTGCTGCACTGTACTTCATTCATTGATTTATTAGTCAGTGTTCTGGATTGGTGGACAGAGTTTACATTAACGGGAACACCTCTCCATCACACTTCACTACAGAGGGCCCAAACAGCTGGAACCGGCCCTGCTGAGGTACTTGTACTTTACTTGATCTACATCACAGTACATGTTGTACTTTTTACTTCACAGTATTTACTTTCACATTTTTAGACTTTATAATTAAAACGATCAGTCAGTGAATCAACGAGTGAACATTAATTACAGCTTTTCTTTTAATTTGAAAGTATTTTTGACTCAGTTTGAGGTTCACTGAGTACTTTTACTTTGAATACTTGAAGTTTCTCTCGTTTGTTTGTTTGCAGCCTCTAAATGAACTCTGCAGTGAAACACGTCTTTTCTTTTGATTCATCAGTTTTGTGTTTAATAAAGTTTCATTGAATGTCCGGCCAACACCCAGCAGGGATTAAGGCCACACCCTCTACCTGCCGCAGGTGACAGGAAACAGGAAACAGGTGCTACATGACAGCAGATCAGTGAGTGAACTGTGTCAGTAAAGAATAAACAAAGTGACATTAGAAAGATGAAGTGTCAGAGTAATCTCAGGAAAACACAAACACCACCAACGTGTTGTTCTGTCAACACTTCCTGACTTCCTGTCTGTGGCCTCAGCTCTCGGAGGTAACCTGACCCGACTGAAAGACATTTTCTATGTTTGTGAGCACAAAACAGATTCAACATACGTGACCACGCTCCCTGACAGTAATCCAACATTATGAAAAAGGAAAACTACTTCCTGTTTCTATCAAAACAAAAGAACTGCAGCCTCTCTTTGTTCACACACTTATAGTATAGAGAAATATTTGCTTTGTGTTTGTCGTGTTCATGTTTACAGTCGATCACACTGTGTGTCGACTTCCTGTTAGAAACAACCTGAACTAAAAATCCACGTTGATGCAGATATCTGATGTTTCATGTCTAAATGGATTTATGAAATATGATGTCTCACATGTTGATGCAGTTTGTAGGTTGAGAGCTTCTCTGGTACTGAAGGACAGTAACGTCGGCTGAGTGTGTTGTCGTCTGTGCAGAGTGGAAGGGTTAATTATATATGTCAGTTAAAGAGAGCGGTTGAGTCATTTGTATTGGATACAGTGAAATATATGACAGGAGAATGTGGGCTAACCTGTCTGTGAGATCACCTGAGAGACTGAAACATGACGAACAGAGTCGACAGCCGATAATGGAACGAAAGGTTTAAACACAGAAAGAGTTTTTATGAGTGAATCAGAGCTGAACTTAAACATTAACTTTAACAAACACTGTGTGTGTGTGTGTGTGTGTGTGTGTGTGTGTGTGTGTGTGTGTGTGTGTGTGAGAGACACGGTGAGTGGTTGGACTGGTCTGACAGACAAGTGTGAGCATGTTCAGACCTGAGGCGCTCACACACTGAGCATTATTCAAACACTGAAAGTCGGAGAGTTTGTTTGGGACTATTTTCATCAGAGGATTCATCCTCGCCGCTTCCTGTTTGTCTGAGCTTTGATTTCAATGATTACAGAACGTTTAGAGACACGAGACCGAACAAATTAAAGTTTTTAAACCAACATGACAACTTTTCTCTCATAAACTAACAGGTTTTAAATTGTGTTGATGCTACACTGACTCCGCTTCATCTCTCTTCCTGATGGACAGTGAAGTCAACTGCCAACTGTAGCCGCTGTTAGCTAATGTTAGCTCAGTTTGTTAGCTGCTCATAGCTAATGTTAGCTCAGTTTGTTAGCCACTTATAGCTAATGTTAGCTCAGTTTGTTAGCCGCTTATAGCTAATGTTAGCTCAGTTTGTTAGCCGCTTATAGCTAATGTCAGCTCAGTTTGTTAGCCTCTTATAGGTAACGTTAGCTAAGTTTGTTAGCCTCTTATAGGTAACGTTAGCTCAGTTTGTTAGCCTCTTATAGGTAACGTTAGCTCAGTTTGTTAGCCTCTTATAGGTAACGTTAGCTCAGTTTGTTAGCCTCTTATAGCTAACGTTAGCTCAGTTTGTTAGCCGCTTACATTCCGACAGACTTCTAACAGGCTGCAGTGAAATCTGTCGACAGTCAGGAGGTTTTAAATCGCTGCTGGTTGATAGAGACAAGGAACTCACTGACGAACACTTTGACATGAAGCTGTTACTGTAGTCAGCTCAGTTAACAGACAGACAGACAGGCGGTCAGTCGGTCGTTCAGTCAGTCCGGCTGTGAGTCAGCTGTCTGCCAGTTTCAGGCCTCTTGGGCCCTCCCAGGCCTCGAGGTGGAGCGACCAGTTTTAGTGACTTAGTGTTCGAACACTCCCTCGACACAGCAGGCTGACTCTTCACGTGCTCGGGAGGACAGTCAGTCTGCAGCAGCTGTGAACAAACTTCCCAACTTCAACATACGAGCAACGTGGTGCAATCAAACGTTTGTGAAACATCGTGTTTCTTCTGTTGTTTGATTCAGAGACTCGATGTGGAGTCAACACATCAGTTACATCCTGATGTCTCTTGTCTCTTGATCGGAGACCGGCGTTGCTCTTCCATTCAGTCGGACTCAGAAGAAGAATTAATATTTTAAAACAGACAAAACGTGAAACGTCTGATCTCTAAATCCTCTTTGAGTGGGAGGACGATGATGATCCTGAGTCAGTCAGCGAAACTGGACATTTACACAACTCCTGACTCATGACTCGACACCTGCACCACCTGCACCACCTGCACAGGTTCTACATGTTTAATAAAACACTGAGGATGGAAAAATACTCTGGCCACTCAGGATATCCTGTGTTGTTTTCAGAGTGATGAGTTCGTGTGGAGTCTGAGCAGAAACTGATGGAGCTCGGTGCTGTCGCTCTTTGTTTGTGCCGCGATCTCGTTAACGGGCTTTTGTGGTGGCGTCTTGAAGAGTTTTGGCGTGTTTGAGTCGTGCAAAATTGGCACATCTCAATACTTCAGTCCAAAACAATTAGACTTCTGCTTCTCGGATAGTGGCCGTCTACGACGAAAACAATCCCATGACTCCATCATCGCCTCGTCCAATCAAAGTTTCTCTCCCTGTCTGATGTAAGTTTGGTTACAGTACATTAAACACATCAGTAGTTTGTCCGTGACCCGGTGACTTTGCGCTGAACGTGTCCAACACTCAGTCACCAATTAACAAGGAAGCAGTTTCATCTTTAACACCGGTTGACTTCAAATGTCTCATCTGTTCACACTTCCTGCACATTATCTACTGAAGTTAGCATGCTAACCAGCTAGCCTCAGCCCATCGAGTCCGCCCTCAGTCCAACAACACCAAAGAGGTTCTAGCCGGGTTCATCTCCTGCCACCTCGAGGCTGACCAGAGTCAGTCCCTGTTGTCAGTGTGACCTGCAGTGCTCTCAGAGGATGTTCAAACGCCGGGCCTGAAAACAGTTAGCCTGCGATCTGCACGGCTAACTGAGCTAACTAACGGCAGCTACAGTTAGCAGCAGCATTAAAGAGAGTTTAAACAACAAACAGCTTCTGATAACAGCAACATACTGTAGGTCACAGCGGCCACAGTGACAGACAGGAACACTGAAGCGTTCATGATACACATCACTGTCTGCTCAGTGAATCGAGGCTGCGAGAGTTCAGCACTTTAAACCTCAAAAACTCAGAGCGAGCTCCAGTTATCAGACATATTTCATAAATAAATAAATCCCACATCCTGTTGGCCTGCATGTGTCTCTGCACAGTTACCTCATGTACTCTGACTACAGCTGAGCTGAACTGTCTGATGTCTTTGGTCACTCTGAAGCACGTCCATGTGCTCGCACGTGACAGAAATATAACTGATAATAAATACAAACATCTGCACAGTAAAAATCATCTGCTGGGTTTGTGTTTCAGACTCCAGCAGCTCGCTGAACTTTTCCAACGACACAAAACTTAGTTTGAAACTTAGTTTGTAAAAATCTGAATTTAAAGGAAGTGTTCAAGACTGAGAGACTGAGACTGACAGAGAGACTGAGACTGACAGACTGAGACTGACACAGAGACTGACACAGAGACTGAGACTGACACAGAGACTGACACAGAGACTGACACAGAGACTGACACAGAGACTGAGACTGACACAGAGACTGACACAGAGACTGACACAGAGACTGAGACTGACACAGAGACTGAGACTGACACAGAGACTGAGACTGACACAGAGACTGACACAGAGACTGACAGAGAGACTGAGACTGACACAGAGACTGACAGAGAGACTGAGACTGACACAGAGACTGAGACTGACACAGAGACTGACACAAAGACTGACACAGAGACTGACAGAGACACAGAGACTGACACAGAGACTGACACAGAGACTGACACAGAGACTGACACAGAGACTGAGACTGACACAGAGACTGACACAGAGACTGAGACTGACACAGAGACTGACACAGAGACTGAGACTGACACAGAGACTGACACAGAGACTGAGACTGACACAGAGACTGACAGAGAGACTGAGACTGACAGACTGACACAGAGACTGAGACTGAATATTTGTGATGAGACAGAAAACATCTCAATATAAATTCAAATGATGAAATCATGTTTCAGTTTTCAGGTGAATCAAAACAACAAAAACTTTAATCTGGGTCACACACACACACACACACACACACACACACACACACACACACACACACACACAGACACACACGCACACACACAGACACACACAGACACACACACACAGACACACACACACAGACACACAGACACACACACACACACACACAGACACACACAGACACACACACACAGACACACAGACACACACACACAGACACACAGACACACACACGCACGCACACGCACACGCACACGCACACACTCACACACACACACACACACACCTGGTTCTGGTCCTGATCTAGTCCAGAGTTCTGGTTCTGTTGGTGTTCTTACCTGTTCAGGTGAGCGTAGTGTCGACCGTGTGCTGAGGCTCTCTGCAGGGTGGAGGCTCTTACCTGCTGGTGTCACTTTAACAGCTTCCTGGTTGTTAGGTTGGCCACACCCTCCAAGACTGATGCGTTCAGGGACTGTGGGAAAGACGGGACGTTTGTGTTTCGTAACACAGAACTCAGACTTTAAACTCCAGTTTGAACACGTTCAACTAAAAGATTTCACAGTCAGACTCTGTGAGCTCTGTTCTCTTTTATTTGGTTTAATACCTCACTCTTCATCTCCACGGTCGATACTTTTAGTGACTTTACAGATTCAAATTTTACAAAGCAAACACAGCATGAGCGGATGAAACATGCACAGAAACAGATTTAACCTGTAATCATCTTCTTTACAGATGATGTGATGATATATCTGACGGATGTTGTCTCCTTCACAGAGAAACTGAATTACTGCAGGGTATGAATTAAATATTTCACAGACTCAAACTCTCCTATTCAGTTTTGTCCAGAAGAGATCAAACTAAAGTTTGTATGTAGTCACCAAGAAATGTTGAAGTCTTTACTGACGTGGTGCTGAAGATGATCACTCAGAGCTCGCAGGAAGGCCGTCACGTGAAGACGTCTGCATGGATCCACGCAGACAGTCAGAGCTGATACAGGAAATAAAGAAAGAATCACTTTAACTGGCCAGGTACGTACACACACCTACAAACACACACCTACGTACACACACCTACAAACACACACCTACAAACACACACCTACGTACACACACCTACGTACACACACCTACAAACACACACCTACGTACACACACCTACGTACACACACCTACAAACACACACCTACGTACACACACCACTTTTTAATAAGAGATGACATCACATAAAAACAAGTGTATAAAAATTAAAATGTTTTAAAAATTTATAATAAAATGATTAATTTTTCTGCATGAAAGTACTCTTCTGATACTCTGAGTACATTTATCTCATAGTACTCACGTACTTTTACTGAAGTATTTCATGTAGTATTTTGCTGTCAGATATTTAAATGTGTTTACAGGTGACAGCAGCTCCTCAGCGCCCTCTGCTGGACGGAGCGGGCCGGTGCTTCTCCTTATATGGTGACCGCCTGTCCCCGCCTCTCCCCGCAGGCTTCAGCGGGGAATAGTTTCAGGAATCAGGATACAGTCCGTCAGCTGTGTGAACCCCGCAACAGGACGAGTCCAGCCCGGAGGTTCCTGAGCGGAGGTCCGAACCACCACCGGAGCTCCACACACACACACACACACACACACGCGGTTACACGGTCACTTTCTCCCCGCTCATGGAGTGAGAGGAGCGGGCAGAGTCAGCTTCAGGCTCCCGGTGAGTGATTCAAAGCTCGGACAGCGAACAGGCTCCATGTCAACAAACTTGTTAGCTCGTGTGCTAACTGTGCAGAGAGGTGAGCTAACGGTGTGAGCCGCTTCAGTCAGTCTCAGGTGAACAGTAACGGGACTTTAACGGTTAAACTTCACGGTTACCGAGCGGAGGCGGGTTACCGGACACCGGGAGAGACGTTCAAAGCCCGGAGGGGTTAGCTAGCTAACTGACCCCCCATTAAAAACAAGTTAAAACAAAGTTAGAGTAACTTTACGCTGAGTAACGAGCTCACACTGCTAGCCTCCATCTCCACACACACTTCAATGTTCATCAGCTGTATATTTATTTATAATAAAGTGAATTATTTAATTAATTTAATAATTAATCAGCTAATATTTATATCTGATCAGTGTGCTGCCTTCACTGACGCCTCGTAAACTTTAGACAGTTCAGTCGTAGGATCAGAAAATATGATTCAGTTTTAGCTTTTCTGTTTCTGACCTTCGTCTGTCACAAAAGACAAAAAGCTGAAATCTTTCCCCCCAAAATAAATCCTGAAATCGAGCCGACAGAACGACGACGGCCAAAAGAAACTCGATCTGTGTTCAGAGACGCAGAACAGATTCACACAGATCGACCCGTTTGTTTAAAACCTGATGATGGAGGAGTTTCTTCTTTCTGTCCCGGCGTCAGAGAGAAGTTAAACTTTCTGATGACCTTCAGGTTTGTCCTCCTGAACGTGGTGAAGATGCTCAGTGTGTGTGTGCAGTGATCTCTGCGGGACCTCGTGGAGCTCTTTGGGGGACCTCGTGGAGCTCTGCTGGACCTCGTGGAGCTCTTTGGGGGACCTCGTGGAGCTCTGCTGGACCTCGTGGAGCTCTTTGGGGGACCTCGTGGAGCTCTGCGGGACCTCGTGGAGCTCTGCTGGACCTCGTGGAGCTCTTTGGGGGACCTCGTGGAGCTCTGCTGGACCTCGTGGAGCTCTTTGGGGGACCTCGTGGAGCTCTGCTGGACCTCGTGGAGCTCTTTGGGGGACCTCGTGGAGCTCTGCGGGACCTCGTGGAGCTCTGCTGGACCTCGTGGAGCTCTGCTGGACCTCGTGGAACTCTGCTGGACCTCGTGGAGCTCTTTGGGGGACCTCGTGGAGCTCTGCTGGACCTCGTGGAGCTCTGCTGGACCTCGTGGAGCTCTTTGGGGGACCTCGTGGAGCTCTGCTGGATTTCGTGGAGCTCTGCTGGACCTCGTGGAGCTCTGCGGGACCTCGTGGAGCTCTGCGGGACCTCATGGAGCTCTGCTGGATTTCGTGGAGCTCTGCTGGACCTCGTGGAGCTCTGCGGGACCTCGTGGAGCTCTGCGGGACCTCATGGAGCTCTGCTGGACCTCGTGGATCGGGCTGTGCAGGCCGAGGCCTCGCTGTGCGTTTGGGTTTCCTGGCTCCGGCTGACTGAGCGAGCGGCTGCATTATTAATGTGTGACACGGTTTCCATTCAGGGAGCCGCCGGCTCTGAAACCGGAGCCAGCTCGGCCCGCTGCCGTCTCCGGCTTGTTTCGGATGTGGATCAGAGCGTCTGTGAGCTGAAACGTGACCGTGGTGACCTGGATCGTGCTGAACGTCACACTGATGATGAGGAGGCGTGGTGTTTTACAGTCTGTTTCTGTTTCCTGTTGTGTCTGTAGCCCCTCCCCCCCCGGTGGCGTCCCGGTGGCGTCATGGCGTCCCGGCTGCTCGACCGTCTGAAGCGCTCGCTGTTTAAAGATGGTCAGGGGGCGGGACCTGAGCAGGAAGCCGGAGGCGTACAGGAAGAGGAGGAGTTTAAAGAGGAGGACTGGGAGGCGGAGCTGGAGGAGGAGGAGGAGTGCGTGACCGATCGGCTCGGGGGGACACTGTGCTTCGACAGCGGAGGAGGAGGAGGAGGAGGAGGAGGAGGAGAGGATGGAGCCGAGGGTGAAGGGTCGGGGATGGACAGCGACTCCGACTTCCTGGGAGAGTCGATGGAGGAGGGGCTTAGCAGCACAGGTGAGGCGTGTTCATTCACACACTTCACGGGTTCATACGTGACACAAAGCAGCTGACCTGACCTCACCTGAACGTGATGATAAACGTCGTGATGCATGTTGAACTGCAGCAGCGAACACGACACACGATCATGTGACTCTCCGTCACGGACACGTCACAGCCGCAACGCTGCTTTGGTTTCAGGAGTGTTGCAGAAATGTTTTTCCCTCCATTAGCTCCTAACTCCTTTCCTAACCACTTTTCCTAACCACTTTTCCTTGACCTCGATGGAAAACGTCACGAGGTCATAGGAAAGATGTGAAGGAGATGTGATAAGGAAAGATGTGAAGGAGAGGTCATAAGGAAAGGTGTGAAGGATAGGTGATAAGGAAACATGTGAAGGAGAGGTCATAAGGAAAGGTGTGAAGGATAGGTGATAAGGAAAGGTGTGAAGGAGAGGTGATAAGGAGTTAGGAGAAGATGACTGCTCTTACACTAGACTACGTCATGAAGCGACGGTGAATGTTATTGACGTGACCTGTGGTAAAACTACAAAGTCCAGAAGATGGACTACAAAACGCTCATCTGAGATACTTCCTAGATACTCCCCGTGCGCTCTGACCGTGTTGTTTCATGCAGGAAATATAAACGTGGACAACCCGGTGAAAAATGTGACGTCATCATCAACGTCAGAGTTCAAATAATAAATGAATATTGTCCACCTGTCACAGAAGTCAGATGAAGTGTTTGTTAGCTGGTATGGTCGCTCACCCTCCTGTCCACTCATATAGAAACATATTAGCAAGTTATGGCAAAGATATATGATTAATCAGCAACGGTAACTTCATGATGATCTGCAGGACGCTGGATGTCACAGTTACAAACAGTTTGTACTCTGTGTGTGAACGCAGCTCCACAGTCAACAACAGAACAGGTCACCTCCTTTCCTTTCCTAAAGGATGCTCTGTGTATCCTATGCTAAAGGAGATAATAAAGGAAGCATTGAAGCTCCTTTCCTTAACAGTTAGAGGATTCAAACAGCTTATCATGGCGGACACGTTAACACTTCAGTGAGGAACCTTCATGAGACAAACTGACTGTTGGGCCACGATTAGTGTGGTGAGGCGGTTTAGCGCCACGTCGTACTGTACCAACAACAGGAAGTGGTGCTGAACTTTCTGTCACACTTCCTTCTCGTCATGTTTTTATTTGTTCTCTGAACTCTGATTCATCTTTCAAACGTTGAAGTGAGTCGTGCTGCTTTCACTTCTTCTTCTTCTTCTTCTTCTTGATTTTCTGGCAACAGCGTGACCTCGAATACTCCCCAGGAAGCACGCGTGTGCCATAGCTCACACCTGGTCACATGACCTCCTCCTCCTCTCTCTGCAGACGCCAGTCCCGTGGGTGTGTCCCCGGTAGCCCCCTCCCCGTCCTCGCTGCTGACTCGGCAGCTTCAGGAGAGCTGGAGGAACCTGCGAGGACTCGGAGGAGGAAGTCCCTCCCCCACCGGGAGGCGCCTGACAGACAGCTTGTTGTTCGAGGTGACGGACGCCAGCGTGGTGCAAGACAGCTCCTCCAAATATGTGGTGAGTCCAGAGAGCCGGGGGTGAGACGGGTCAGCTGGAGGGGTGAGACGGGTCAGCTGGAGGGGTGAGACGGGTGAGCTGGAGGGGTGAGACGGGTCAGCTGGAGGGGTGAGACGGGTGAGCTGGAGGTGAGAGAGGTGAGCTGGAGGGTAGACAGGTGAGCTGGAGGGGAGACAGGTGAGCTGGAGGTGAGACAGGTGAGCTGGAGGGGAGACAGGTGAGCTGGAGGTGAGACAGGTCAGCTGGAGGGGTGAGAGAGGTCAGCTGACCTCACCTGTCTCACCTGACGTGGCGTGCAGGTGACATACGTACTCAGCTCGTTGTCTGTCTCCAGCTCTACACCATCCACGTCATCCAGTCCGGCGGCAGCGACAAGACTCCGGCCATCATCACGCGCCGATACTCCGACTTCCAGCGGCTCCACGCCACGCTGCGCCGTAACCACGGAGACCAGATGGAGCGCGTCTGTTTCCCCCGTGAGTACGAGTGATGTCATCAGTCTGAACACTGAGAAATCACCGGTCGTACTCTGACACGTGACCACTTCCTGTTCCTGTAGGGAAGAAGCTGCGCAGGAACTTCACGGCGGAGACGATCGCCAAGCGGAGCCGAGCGTTCGAGCAGTACCTGTCTCACCTGTGCTCACTGTCTGCCCTGAGGGGGGCGCTGTGCGTCCGACAGTTCTTCTACCTGACCGACCTGCAGGCCGGACAGCTGCTCATCAGGTAAATGACATCATCGTGACATCATCATGAACCAACCATCAGACGGTGAGTTACGTTCATGATGCTTCCAGGGTTCTCATGTGTCATTGAAAACCTGGAAAACCTGGAGCAGGTTTCCAAATGATCATAACATTTTGTGTTTGAGTGTTTCAGTCTCTCAGATCGCCGACGTAAACTGAGTTGCGTTCTTTGAATGACGACAGGACGCTTGTTCCCACGAGTCCTTGGAAACCTTTGAAAGTCCTTGGAAACCTTTGAAAGTCCTTGAAAGTTTTTGAAAAAAGACAAACTTCTTAAATTTAGACGTTTAGTTCAAGAACAAAAATTCAAGACCTTTTTATATTTTTTATCTCAAACTATGATGTGTACGGTCCTTGAATTTAAGGGAACTGTCCTTGAAAATACTTGAATTTGATGTTTAAGAAGGTGGAAACAGTTTATGTATCAGTACTGTGAGTTTGAATCACCGACAGACAATTAAAGTCATTAATATCTATCTAACAATAATGAATTCATAATTGACTTTTAAGTTTTTCTGAAGAACAAAATAAAAATCTAAAGTCCTGGAAAGAAAGTGAAAGTTTGAATGTTGCTCGTTTGTTTTCTTTGATGACCTAACGAGCTTCCTGCGTCGCCGCCTCAGTGTGTTCTGCGTTTGTCTTGTCTCGTTGAGGGTGGGACGGTACCAGGAGGCTCTGGGTCCGCTGCTCAACGCCAAGAGACTGCAACACAAGCTGGGCTGGGCCAGTTACTATGACAACCAGGCTCAGGCCGAGCCCCCCCCCTCCCATTGGTTCTTCACCCTGGTGGGGCTGTCGAGCTGCTTCCAGGAAGTGGACCAGCTGGAGGAGGCGCGGGATCACTGCGACCACGCCCTCCGCGTTCTGACGCCGCCTGAGACTGACGCGGAGGACAAGCCCCGCCCCCCCTCCGACGACACGCCACAGCAGCGCATGGACAGGCCACACCCCCTCCTGTTGCCGTTGTTACAGGCGGTGGTTCGGCTGTCGTGGCAGACGGGAAAAGACAAGCGGCGGTGGGAGGAGCTACTGCGGCAGGTGGAGGAGCAGTGGGCGGGGCTAGACAATCAGCCAACCATCAAAGAGTTTCTGGTCAAACACAACCTGGAGGAGAGCGAGGGGGCGGGGTGAACACACACACACACACACACACACACACACACACACAATGCAGAGTACAATCACTACGACACAACACGACCGCTGAAAAACATCCGAGATTTAAAAAGTTAAAAAGTCGGACTTCAAAAAAAGTTTTAGAAAAAAAACAGAATGACTTTTTCTTCAAATGTTTCGATTTTGTCCGTTAAATCTGATTTTTTCTCTCGTTCGATGACACTTCAAAATGTTTTTATTCGTTTTAATTTTTTTCTCTGAATGAACCAAAACAAACAAACAAACAAACAATTCTCATTAAAAAGTCAATCAGGTGAAAAAATCTGCTGATGAAGCTTCTCAACACGATGAAGATGATGAAGAAGATGATGATGATGATGATGAAGATGATGATGATGATGATGATGAAGAATGAGGTCTCCAACATATTTCGAACACGTTGACGTTTGACAAACATTTGTCTCGTTTATGGACGTGTTGAGTTATTTTGCAGAAACTTTGAATCTTGAATATCGTCCATCGTTTATGTTCATCTTTTCTTCTTCTGGTCGGCACGTCGCTGTATTTCTTGGTGCCGTAGCGCCCCCTGTAGGTCAGCAGAATGGAGTGAAACTGTTAGCAGGACGTTAACTAATAACTTAGAACCTTTAAACAACGCTAAGACAACCTCGCAGCAACAATCAATTCAGAGACAATCGACACTCTGCAGCACTTTGGACCGACACATTATTATTATTATTATTATTATTATTATTGTTATTATTGTTATTGTTATCATGAATGCACCTTTTCAATCATAAATATCATAAATCAGTTTTTGATATTAAAAGTTAATTAAAGGCATTAAATCATCATCAGACATATTTCATGTTCATATAAAAATCTGTTTTTCTAACGTGGATCTGGTTTCCATGGAGACGTTTCAGAGGTCAGCTGACCTGGACGATGTCCGGGCAGATAAAGGGATAAAGGATGAATGACGAGGGACAGGAAGTCGTTAAAGACGCCGCACATGCTCAGTTTGACGCACTTCATATCACGCTGCTGACGTCACCTCAGTGACAGTTACAGTAAAAGTACTCAGATTACAGTTCCTTCTTCTGCTGCTTCCTGATGATCGACCTTCTGTTTCTTTTAGATTTCAACATTCAGTATTTTTTGTCGGCTCCGCACACCGCCGACACATCGTCTTATGTTTTCTAAACGTTATTCTGACGTTTGATGTCGGATCACTTTAAAGAGCTCTGAACAGGAAACAGTCCATGTTTCCACTTCCTTCACTGCAGATCACAGGAAACAGGAAACGACCAATTCAAGCAGCCTCACGCGAGAACGGCAGAAAGTTCAGGTTTGTGTCACGTCTCAGTTTTAACGTCGCACACTGGAGACGAGCACGTTATTGACACACGTCATTTAAAGATTCGTGTAAAAAAACATCCTGAAGAAAAAAACTAAAGTTTTTATTCACATGAACTGATTTTAATTTAGTTTTTTAATTTAATTTCAGAGTGATGTGACTTTACTTATTATTAGACTACGTTATGAATATGAATAGCTAACGAGCCAAATGTTAAAAACAAACGGACTCGAGTCGTTACTCTTCAAACTTCCTGTGACGGAGTAACTGTAATGTGATTACTGAAGTACAAACCTGCTCCTATCAGTCCTGTTCTTGCGTGACGTCAAACATTTTCCTGTTAGTTTGGAATAGGGTTGCAAAGGGGAGGAAAGTTTCTGGTAAATTTCCAGTAAATTTCTGGAAACTTGCCATGGGAAGTTACGCTGGGGAATTTGGGAAATATTCCAAGTTGGAAACTCGATGGGAATCAATGTGAATTGAGTGTGAATTGTGGGTAATTGAAACAAAGTGTATCGTATCCAAACATGCAAAATAAAACAATTTAAAAATATTCAAGTGTACCTGCATGAAATTAGTCAAGATTATGTTAAAATATATTTTCACCAACTATATTTAAGTTTCCTGATTTTGTAAATTCCCGTTTATTCCCATGGAAAGTTTCCAACTTTGAAAATTCCCAGAATTTTGCAATCCTAGTTTGGAAACAAGAAAACTTTGAGTCGTTCAGTGAATCTAAAATGTTTTATTACAAACTCTGAAATGCTCTGTAGAGTTTTGATGCTGCATGTTTGATTTCATGTTTTTATTCCGACTGAAAGTTTTCACGCTCTGAAATGTTTTCACACATCAGATGAAAAACGTGACGCAGCCTCTGAGTCTTTTTATTTTGAAGATCTGTTTTTATGTTTCGGCTGCGTCTCCATGGAAACACGTCACACCTGACGGACTCTGAGTGGAGACGCAGCTCGTCTGTCTGTGTGGTTTTCAAACTGAGCTGCAGCTTCATGGAGCGATACACAAGTTTATTTTCAAGAATATTTTATGGAATAAATTTGTTACAAATTCTGATTTCTCTGTCTTTATTTCTGACGCTCGCTGACGGCTCCAGATTTGGAGCGAGGCTAGCAGTTTCCCCCTGTTTTCAGTCTTTATGCTAAGCTAGGCTAATAACATCATGGTGATCTTAAATGTCTGAATATACCTACAGCAGCCAATCAAACTGCTCCGCAGTGAAATGTGACTGGAACTGAGCGCGCTCCAGGTGGATTCATGGACTAAACTATGACACCTTTGTGTTCTGGCTTTGTTTGTTTCATGAAGCAGCTTCAGAATAGAGACAGCAAGAACAGACGACGTCCACTGCTGCTTCGACCGGCCGTTAGCTGGATCAGTCGCTGCAGGTCGAGGCAGCGGTGGACCAGAACTTTCTGTGTGCTGCGAGGTTAAATGACTGTCTACTGTTGACTATGGATCAGAACCTCAAACAGCCTGAACTGACCCTCAAACTGAAGACTGTGCTTCCTGTTTCTGTGCCGTCTTTCACTTTTTATCCTGACAGTCACCTTCAGACCACTCGAGACCACAAACTGCTGCGTCCGTCTCACAGACGTGACATCAGACGTGAAGTCTCCTGAAGAGTTGAAACATGTAATAACTTCTCCACGTGAAAATGTATTTTCCCTTCAGGACCGCGACGTGACGTCCTTCCTGTGGAGATACTCTACTTTCTGTCACAGCTGCTCTTTTCTTTCTTTTTAACGACGCCTGCAGGTTTTTGTCCAGCCGTTGTAATTCCACATGTCGGCCAGCAGAGGTCACTTCAGCCCGTGTCGACGTGATGACGCAGTTTGCTGTCAGATTCCTCAGGTCAGATGTAGAAGAAGAAGAGCAGCACTTGTGAGTTTAGTGTTTAACTGCAGCGTGACAGCGGAGTGTAAAATATATTTGATCTGTTGAATTCTTTGCTGCTGAAATCAGACCTGCAGGTGATTTTACTGCTGCTGACGAGTGTCAGCTGTAAATAAGTCCCATCGTCCTCCACAACACATCACCATGGTGACAAGGCCAAGAGCTGAGAGATCAGCTGCCGTAGAAACACCAGTTGCTATAGAAACGGTCATGGAGCAGGACTGAAGAGCCAACGTGGCTGTCAGCGGAGAACACTGTCAGTCAGTGCTGATGATAAAAGAACCAGAACACAGAAAACGACAGAAAACGACTGGACGGGATTTAAAAACAGAGACAGAGTTTAACTTTGAGTCTGCTGACAGGAAACACTTTGTGTCTGAACAAAGGACATTTTTCAAAATACTATTTTTTTCTTATTTCTACATCCCAGATGAGGATCTGTGTCCTTTCAGGGCAGCTTTTCTTTTATACGGAAGCCCTGAAGGCCAAATGAATGTTTATTTTTCTTCAGGTCGTCACTGCCTCTTGTGGCTGAAATGAGTATTACTAAAACACACACCTGTTTTCACAGATTAAAAAAAGAAATTAAAAAACTTAAAAAATTATCCTGACAAAAAGGAAACTAATCTGTTGTAACTGTTAAAAAAATAAAAATAACTTGCTGCTTTAGGAAAATTAAAAACTTAAATAATGCCCGAGAAAAAAAAATCACCTGTTTTTGTGTAAAAAAAAAAAAAAAAAAAAAAAAGTTTAAAACTAGTAAAAAAAACTTGAACTTGAGAAATCATATTTAAAAATTATTTTTAGAAAGAGAAAAAGAAACGAAAAATGTATGTGTTCATAAATAAATTAAGAACTGTTTAAACTGTTTTCACTGATTTAAAACTAAAAATTAAAACCTCCAATTTGTTTGAAAATTTCTTCTTATGGGAAAAAAAAATCACCTGTTTTTGCATTTTTGATAAAAAAAAAGTGTCATATGTTTCTGTGTTTCATGTGTTTCATGCTTTGACTCCTCAGAGCTGCATTAGAAAGATTTTCAGACCCATCTGTCTGAATTTATGAAGTCAGCCGAGCGTCTCGTCTCCACAAACTGTGGATTCATTTCAGGGCCGGATGAATTTTGATCACGTTTATTATGAAGCAGGTCAGTATTTAAATGTTTGTTTATATCTTGTAGTTTGATTTGTTACATAAAAATGACACAATGTTGCTTTAAACAGAGGAAAGTGAGGACATGTCGGCCTCCTCTGCTCTGATTTTGACTTAAGCAGTACACAGAAACTCGTGTCCGTCTTCAGCTGTGCGCTCAGATCAAGAATTAAAAAACAACATGAATATTTAAATGTTCACAGTTTACTGACATTGTTCTACAGGAGTTCTGGGTGATGAAGTTTCTGCCCGTCATGATTCAAATTTCACATTTGTGAGGTCACAGGATGCAGCAAACAAACAGGAAATACAAAAATCCAATTTTGTCACATAACCCTTCATCTGTCATCGTCACACACACAAACCTGAGCACAAGACGTTACGGGGACCCAGTTCCAACAGAGGACCGGCCTGCGGGGACCGGACCTCTGATTATTGCACACGGCCCTGAAAGAAACAAAAACCAGTTGAAGCTAAAGAGTCAGGACCAGATTCACCAAACCTGAACAACATTTCAACTGCTTCAGAACATTTAAAGAGGAAAGAAAGAACTGCTTTTTTAATTTTCTAATGTTTAAATTTTAATCTCATACTGTCTCAGATCTTTAAAGGAATTTTTCAACATTTTGAGTGTGACAAAGATGGACATTGATCTCATGCTCGTGTGTCAAACGTTTTTTCCAAACAACAAATTTAGTTGGCTTTCTCCTCACGAGACTGCAGACGTGCTTCAAATGTGGCGTGACAAGAATATTTTCTGCAGAGTCACATACATGTTTGGTGTTTTTTTGAGCTTTAGTCAATGCCAGGCTAGCCGTTACCCTCCGTTTGCAATCTGTATGCTAAGCTAGGCTAATCACACCCTGACTCAAGCTTCCTACTTAACGCACAAACATGAAACTGACATCAGTCGTTTATCTCAAAAACAAAGACAATGACCACGTGTCTCTCAATATTGAAGTAAAAAAACAAACATAATTTCAACATCTTAAGAACGTTTTGATGAATCACAGTGAAATGAAAAAACAATTTTCCCTTTTTTACATTCTGTTCAGTGGAATCAGTTTGGACTTTAATTAGCTAGTTAGCTGCATGCCTCACAAAATAATTTATACTTTTTAATCCAATTCTAGTTTGACAATTGAATTCAGCCACGCCAAAGTTTAAAGGTCCGGTGTATAACTCAGATTTCATTTGTGTTGAATCACCCGAAAAGTCAACCATGTTGAATCGCCAAGTTTCTACAGTAGCCCAGAACAGACAAACGAAAAACTGGTCACCATAGTTTCTCTTTCATGCTCAGTTGGTTGCAATTTGCAGCCACACAACTAGATAACACTTAATCCTTCACGCTGGTCCTTTAATTGAACAAATTAGGTTATTTGTGGTTTTAGTGCATCTCTTCCTCTGTTTGTCAAAATAAAAGCCCAATAAAAACTCTTATGCACTTATGACAACTGAGATGCTTTTTCTGTGCTAATCGGGAGTTAGCATGCTAGGTTTAGACTGTATAATAAACATCTATGTGCACACACTAGCATAGCAGGATGTTGGTGAAAAACAGAAGTAATCGACTCACGGCAAAATAAAGTCTATATAAAACTAATGTGGTTATAAAATATACTTTTACATCATACAGTGATTGTTGTTCTAGATTGTCCACAAACCAAAGTCGCACAATATCTTTGGCTAAACACTACGAACAAGTTAGTATCAAACTTTATATCTCGTTCACACACACACACACACACACACACACACGCACAGTTTAGAAAAGAAATAAATTCATTTCACGAGTCAAACTTCGTGACCTGAAAACTCTTCAGGTCTTCGTTTCTTCCAAACCTCGATAGAATATGAAAATAAACTGACATTTTCTTTTTTTAACAAAATTGCATTGAACAGTTTCATTATTTAACACGTTATTACATCGTAACATTTAACCCTGATGAACATTTCCAAAAGCTGAAATCATATCGGCTCGTAGCAGCCCTTCTGACGAGATAACAGAGACATCGATATTTGTGTGAACCCTCCTGCTGATCAGAGTCAGGTGAGGTGACGGACTTCTTTTGAAGAATCTGATCTGGATAAAAGTCTCGTGTAGTTGTTTTAAAAAGTTCCATCGTTTGGTTGAATTTGTTGCTGATATGTACCGAGTCTCTCGACACCACTTCAGGTGTCACGAACAGTTCGACATGTTATGAAATATGCGAGTTTACATGAGAAGATCGACACCACGATAGGAAGCTACATTCAGGAGCGCTTTGGCTTAGCTTAGCACAAAGACTGGAAACACCAGCCTGGCTGTGCCAAGAGGTGAATAAAATCTGTCCATCAGCACCTCTAACGCTTAATAAATAACTAGAGCCCGGCCGATATATAGCGATTGGTTGACAATATCAGCTGATATCGGTATCAGTGCATACATTATCCTGTTTATCCAATATTGTCAGATATACATATTTTCTCCCCTCAGGCTGCAAACACTTCATCGTTTATATTATCAAAGGTTATGTCGGTGTGAAGAGACAAATGCAGCTTTACATAATGAAGAAAACTATCATGGAAAAGATTTATTTTCTGTGTTTCGTTCTCAAAAATAATATATCAGTCGGGCTCTATAATTAACGTCTAATATGTCGTTTGTTTAATCATTACAAAAACCAAACAGTAAAAACGACATGTTCCAAGTTTCACAAGGACTTTTCACTAAACTATTTCTTATAGTCGGGCTAGCTGTGTCCAGTCTTTATGCTAAAGTAACCGTCTTTTGGTTGTAGCTTCATATTTAACCTACAGACATAATCTGATAATCTGACATCTTCTCATGTAACCCTCAGCACAAAAGTGAATAAACATAGTGATTTCTGATTTATGACGTGGAGCAACAGACCAACTTTCACCCTCTAACAGATCTTTAAATCCACTAAATGCAGCAGAAGTCTTCAGAGATAGAAAGCCAGTTGCAGACAGTGACTCTCTCCATAGTGTCTCATTTATTTACACTCAGTCTGTGCGTGGAGATTAAAACGGTAAACCACTCAGGAGGAACCAGTGAAAGTGGTGACTTTAAAAAAACACCAGTGTCTTCGGGGATTTCGAGGCTGTTTGATCATGAAGGTGCAGAAATCCTTCTAACAAGCTTAGAGTGAAGACAGCGCCTCGACAGAGTCCACCTCGACGTTTTTATGGCACAGAGACGGAAAATGAAGGCAGAGAAACCAGAGAAATGAGATGGAGACACTTTATCATGAGGCGACACCACCGATCGTGTGATATTTCAGTCACAGGCGGTCTGGTGTGTGAAGAAACCGTCCGGTCCGCCCAGTGAGTCTGTGAACGCTGCACAGTCTGAAGCTTGCGCAGCTCCTTCGTTACAAACCTGCAGAAACTCAACAATTGTTGGTTCAGAGGTTCTTGTCAGACGATGTGTTGGCTTTCAACTCAGAATCAGTTTCTCTGAGGTTGGTTAGATTGTCATACTTATGTTTGGTATTCATTTCAACTTTTTCTGCAGAAAACTTTGTTGGTAATTTTCCTTCGTAGTAGCTTTGATGACGTTTTTCAGTTCCTACATCGTTCTTATAATTCTTGACCCCTTGCAGAGACAGATATTAAACATGACTGAGATCCAGATTCACTAAGATTGCAGCACAGGCATACTTTAATAGATTTTTCTCCATTTTAGAGTATATGGGGGCCTTAAGGTATATTTTTATTTTAACGTCACAAAGAGTGAAATCAGACTTTAAGTCAGAGTATGAATCCAGCAGCTCTATGCATCTTTTTGCATCTTTCAGCTTGCTTCTCCAGCATCAGTCATTTCTAACAAATTTTAGCAAACTTTATTGTTGCTTGAAGTTGTCTTGAAGTTTTGATTGTCGCACTTTTGGTGTGTGTGGTGGCGATTCTGGTCTTATTGAAAAAGAGATCTGGATTTATGGAAGGGACACCAGAAACTATCCTGTGGTCAAAAGTACGTATTTTGAGACCACACTTTGCATTTAACAGTACAGATGTTGGTTGAGCTGTATGATGAAAATCTGTCAGATCTGTCGGTCAAACTGCTACACAGTCAGCCTGAAATGTGACTGAAACTTGACTCATGGACTAAACTATGACTATGACTCTACCTGTTGTGTTCTGGTTTGGTTTATTTAATGAACCACCTTCTAAGTCTGAGTCTGACTCAGTCTGTGCTTCAAAACAGAGACAAGAAGTTTGAGAGAGACAGCTGTGGTCGAGCGACATAGACAGTGAATGAGGAGAGGGAGCTTTCTGATTGTTTCATAGTGGTTATGTTAATCACAAACACCACACAACCCTGCATCGATTGGCCCCAACGCCTGATTTGGTCTGAATAGGGTTTGATTTCTGGTGCACACCAGGTAGTTTTTTGTGCACATGGATTTTGGATTTTTGCCCATGTCCCCTGAGAGGCTCAGCAAGATTTCAATGAGACTGATTAAATTAAGTAATTACAGCTAATGAGCTACCTAGCTTGCAAGTTTGCAAGGGACATTGAAGACGGTGACTCGATGAATTCTTGGACAGACTTGGAGGACTCATGGTAAACATGATGTCCTGCCATTAACTGCTGTGGCAATAAGACCAAGTGGTCGGCTAGATCTACCTCCAAACAGATACAGTGTTCAAAATAGCGTGATCTGTAGATTCATGCCCTCTGTCAGCACTCTCTGATTTGGTCATTTTATTGCTCACATCTACACTTTCACTGTGCAAACCTTGAATGAATCTGGACCGGAGTGCTGTGTGTCAGAGGTTTTTCCTATCAGACAGTGGTAACCGATAACAGAGGGCTGGGACAGAGCTGACTGTCGCTCTCCACCCGTGTCCCGTGAGTCAGCAGCTCCTCCACAGTTGTCCAATCATCGAGCAGCTTGCTGTTCCTCAGTCGGTTCTGCTTCATGTGACTCAGCTCCAGCACCGTCTGAGACGACAGCGACCCCTGAAGTCCGCCGGCCTGCTCCTCCCCTCCGACTCTCCTCTCTCTGTGTTGTCGCGACAACGCCAGGTGGCGTCTCCTTTCAGTCCGGCTCCAGTATCGCCCCGCCCACCGTCCGTCCTCTCCGTCCTCATCGCCTTCTTGCTCTCCATCGCCTCGCACCTCCTCGTCCGTTGTGACCTCACTGCGTTCCCTGGCCAATCTATAGGCTCGGGCTCTGAGCAGCTGGTTCCTGACTGACTTCTGATTGGACAGTCTGGAGCGGGGAGAGGGTGGCGAGTGAGGGCTACGTTGTGGTGCTCCCAGTGTGCTGTAGAAAGGAACAGAGGAACCTTTAGAGTTGCCGGTACGATTCCCGAGAGTCTGAAAGCCACGCCAGTCTGATGCTCCACTGGAGCCGGATCCAGGACTCTTAGAGAGGGACTCCTCCTCTCTGCTCCGGTTTGCTCCCTGGCTGTTTCTCAGTGCGTTCTGATGATTGGTCAGATTGGTTCTGTCTATGCTGAGGTGACTGGTGGGGTGGCAGTTACTGGGATAACTGGCCCTGCTCCTCGGCCCCAACGTGTTGCTGCTTGTATCCGGTTGGCTGTTCTGTCGGTTTGGATTTGTCACATTGGGGTGACTCGCCCTGCGGCGGCGCTGTCCTTCGGTCAAATCTGTTATTGTTCGACTCCTCCCTGGAGCCTCCATTAACCTGCCTCCTCCCTGCTGCTGCTCCAACCACAGCGCCCTCCGCTGGCAGGGCTCAGTACGGCAACCTGCAGACAGAAGTAAGTAATGAGGTCCCAAATATTCATCACATATCACATCTAAACACATATTAGCCATTATAGCAAGATCTGCTTGCCTTGAAAGACATTACAGGTTGGACCACCTTACTTTGGACTCACACTGTGGGAATGTCTCAACAAAGGGACCTGTAGCTTCTTGGTGTTAAACCAGGAATGACCATAGTGATCATGAAGACCTTGACCACAGACCATCAGCCCGGTCTGGTAAGATGCTGTGGTTTGTTCTGCTTACTAAACAATCAATGGGAGGTTAATTTATTTTGGCTCGTCACAGACACACCTCCACCCAGAAACCAACCCAGTCCACTCAGGGGTGAGACTGTCCTGGTCACGTGGACTTTGGTAACTCTGGTAACTCTGTGAGAAACATCTTTTGGTTTTCTTATTTTTAACTTAACTGAAGTGAATATTATTTTGTTGTAGGGATTTCCCGGAGGAGAAAATACAGACAGGATTTCAGGATTTTTCCTCCTTGTGGTGGAGTTTTATTGTTTGTTGTTGGCCTAGTACTTTTGCTTTTGTTTTTACTACGGTCTGTTCTTTAGTCCTGTATGCAGCTGACTAACCTAAAACTTGAAATATTGTATCGGAAACCTGACAAGAGTACCCCTATCACCTGGTCGTACTGCTACATCCTAAACGCCTCATGTTTCTGGAGCACTCCATGCACCTAAACACATGACTATGTATTGGATTTTTGTCCAATCACAAGGGTGTAGAGACAAACAGAAGTGAAAGGCCAGATTGCTTGAAGGAACTTTAGTGATGCACTTTTTTTGTTTTGTTGTTTTTCATTGCACTGACTGTACTGTAGCTGCTGTTGCTAGCTCATCACGTGTTCCTTGTAACAGGAAGACACGTGGTGAGTATCAAACATTCTCTGATAAGTTTGCTGATCTTGGCTTCAGAATAATCAGTGTATTGTTACAGCAGCTGGATCGTTTAATGATTTGTAGAGCTTTACTAACCAACAGAAGGAGAAGGTGGGGAGCGGTGGCGAGGTAAGGTGGGACTCCTCTCAGCTCTGTGGAAGTGAACTGTTGTGGTCGTGCTGTTACCCACAGTGCAGCGGGATGCCTGTGGCGCTCCAGAGTGAGTCATTGGGGTTGTCTCAGGGATGGACTCCAAATCCCAGCGTCCTCTCTGCTCTCGAGGGGAGTGGCCTGAACGGAGATGGTGGGTCTGTCGGTGGGCGTGGCTTCCATGAATCTTATGCAGTCGTCTGTGTTCCCCGGTGCTGACGCTGTGGAAGCCTGAGTCGCTGGGTTCGGAGGAGATCAGGGACTCGGAGGAAGAGGAGGAGCCTTGGGAGGAAGGGGTGTGTCCTGGCAGCGATGACATGGCGTCTGTCTCGGCCTCGGAGAACGCCACCCGGTGGTGTGGGCTGTCAGGGCCACATCCCAGCCCGCTGTCAAGCTCACTCAGGGGAAGGTATCCAAGAAAACGATCAGACCTCCAAGGAGGACGATAGTCGGACTAAAGAGAAGGTATTTTAGGTATCAGGTCCATTATTAGAAATAAAATAGTTGTGATGCTAATCAATTAAACTAGCTTCTGTACCTGTCTGCTGAAATTCTTTGGCTCCATCTCTTCTGTGTTGTAGCAGCCAATCAGACAGCTCTCTGAGTTAGGCTGGTAGGGCAACATTTCTGGACCCTGGAGTAGAAACAAAATGTCAGAATGGATTTTAGGGTTAATCGATTGTTGTTGTTTTTGTAGTAATAATCCACATAATGATTGGAATACAATAAAACACAATAAATCACCTGGTAGTCCAGTCTGTCCAGGTGATCTAAACTGTAGGACACACTGGGCAGGTAGGTATTACCCGGGTGCTGGTCATTCGACAATCTTGGCAGGTAGCCATTGGGTGGATAGATATCAGGCGACATCATCATGCGACTACTGGTGGAGTATAGGTCAGGTGACACTGTCATGTGACCATAGTAAGGCCTGTGTAGAGGAAGAGGAATCAGGTCATGTCATGTTTTATAAGGAGGTCAAAGAGAATTCACAGCAGTGCTCCGATAATGTCAGCGTTCATGTACAGTAGCTCCAGTTATCGTTCAGATGATATGATCCATGACATGCAAACCCCTCTATGAATATTTATAGTCTCCATCCACATGTGTAATCATAGCATGTGTTGCACTGACAGCTGTCTCAGCAGAACAACCGTCCACGCCTGAATATTTATATGAGCGCCATCATAACATCATGCTGACCTTGCAAACTGAACTTGCCCCCAAACACTCAAGTCAAGAATATTGTCTCTGGATTTGAAGCTTCAATAAACAGAAGTCTTTATTTCATACAGACCTTCATTGTTCTTCAGTGCTAGCCTTTTTTTTTTGCCCATTCCAAAATTCTTACCAATGTCCCAAACTTGTACCTTGTTTTTACACTTTTACCTTGATCCAAAATTATTTCCACCATTCCAGACCTTTTACCCAAGTCCCAAGCTTTCATCCCATGTCTAAAATTATACCCATGCCCAAATCTTTACTCCACACCCAACCATTTTCACTCGATTACAATCCTTTACCCTATTCCCAAACTTTGATTTTTGGGTATTTACCCAGGGTAGGATTATTTATTCAAAGTCTCCAATAACCTGGATCATTTTGCTCCTTTGCCAAACCTTTAATTATGTTTGAATCTACCCAGTCATAACCTATTATCCGATCTCCCAAGTTTCCAAAACTTCAAAACCCTTGACTCAGTTCATGATTTGTCCCAGTGCCAGGATTTTAGCCTTTTCCTAAACTTTTATTTGGATCTGTACCTTGCTACATCCTCAGTTTCCCTGCATTTACCCAAGAAAACATCAGTCACATCATTATGTCCTTGTACCAAACTAATCCAAATCCCCTTGAGTCCCATGACTCTCGGGGCCTCCCAGTGTGTTTTACACTCAATTACAACCCTTCTGTTATCCCCAAACTTTGACCTTAGTTTTGGAATGTTACCAGGGTAGGTTCCCATCTTTTTTTCCTCCTTTACCCAGTCCATGATTTTAACTCAAATGTTTTCTCAATTTCTTATCATATACCTCATTTTTACCTGGTCCAAAGAGCCTTGTTCCAGTCCCAAGAAACTTTTATTTTGATCTGTACCTTACTATGTCCACACTTCCCTGCCTTTTCCCAAGAAAACATCACTCACATCATTATGTCTTTGTCCCAAACTAATCCAAATCCCATTGCTCCCTAACTCGTTACCACAAGCCTTGCCATTGTGCAAGAGTACCCACCCTGCACTGTAGCTGTCTCCCTGGCGTTCCTCTCCCTCCATCAGTCCCATGACTCTCAGGGCCTCCCAGTGTCTTTCTGTCGGGGCGCTGCACTCCATCGCACAACGAGACTGCCGCCTCCTGTGACCACGCCCCCTTCTCCCCTCCACCTGCATAGTGATTGGCTGGCCATATTCGTCCACAAAGTGCAGCTCCTCTCGGTGTCGGTGATGAGAAGGTTCATGAGTCTTGGCCTGACGAGAAGGAACATGACCGAGAAAGAAATCAGAGGAAGGATTCAGCTTTAAGAAAGGAAGGCCTGTTGGGTTAAAGAGTTTAGAGACTATTACCCTGCTTCAACAAGTATTATCTGCAGTATAGATGAAGGACAGAGGCAGCACAGTTTCAAAGTGGGAGTTTAGCCTTCAGTACAAGGTCAGTCAGTTCTTTAGTTTCTAACTTTTTGGCATGCTTGATTCCAATTGTGTTACATAACACGGCATATGATTCACAGTCTATATATAAAAATATAAAAGATTGAGCCATCATGTAAAAGTTAGAGAGCAGCTGATGACTGAGATGATCTCCAGTTCTCACTGAAGGTTTGTTAACGTGGTGTTAATTTGTGTTGGAACCAGATTCTGCAGATCCTTGACTAAAGAATTATCTTAACAACACTTTGACTGAAGTACTGTGCTAAAGTACACGTTTGATGTACCATTACCATTTGTTGGACTTTACACTTACAATTCATTACATTGTACTTCTTGTTATGCCGTCCACAGAATACACAGGACTATTCAGATACCTCGTGAAAATAATAATTATTGTGGCTGCTGTTTGCTCAGTTAGAAGACATTCATTCATTCATCTCATTCAAACTGAATTGATCCGAGAGGATCCCGTCAGTTGTACTTTAACTAGCACTTTATTTTTAGTTTTAGTTTTAATATGTGTTTTGCACCCAAACACCGATTCCTAGTATGTAAAAAACAACTTAAATAAACCTGATTCTGATTCAGATATCCATCCACCATGGAGGTTTTTCCTCGCCACTGTCACCAAGTGCTTGCTCATGGTGTGAATTATCTCTGGTCTCTGTAAATGATATTATAAAGAATACAGTCTGACCTGCTCTGTATGGAAGGAGTCATGAGATAACTGAAGTTATGATTTGGCGCTTTATAAATAAAATTGAATTGAACATGGAAATAACGTTAACGGCTACGTTAGATCTAAATTGTGATGGCTAGTATTAAACTAAATCAAAACAACTCAACCTCATCGGGCTAATTAACGGTCTCAAGCTTGAAATATAGTCATAGCAGCCAGTTAAGGTTATTATAAGGCTGCTGTAAGAGGTTTCTTTAAGTTAAAATCTCATTCCTACAACTCTGTCCTTGCAGAAAGTGACAAATTTGCACCCTTGCTGCTATTTTATTTCATTAAACTGTAAAATTAGTATCATGATGAAATGTGCATGGCTCTTTGTAGGTTAACTCTGACATAAAGAGACAATGATGGTCTCAGATGTAAACTGTGTCATCGCTCGGTCGACTCAGTCCATAAAAGGACAGCTCGCAGCCCGAAGGACGCGCTGTCATTACGTCTGCAGAGTCTAAAGAGATGACAAAACTTTAATCGTGGTGTTTTGTGTTGTAGCATCACGTGTGAAAGTTAAGATGCAGTGAAGTTAAAGAGACTATGTAGGTCAGCATTCAGCAGCAGCGGCCTTATGAACCCCTGAACCAGGACTGGAGTCTTTCTCAGTTCAATGCCTGAGGCCACACACACACACACACACACACACACACACAATCCCAGAGACCCAGAAGACCTCAAACAGACATGAACACAAAGACACACACAAACAACCGGTTCATACATGCAGAAACATGCACACAGTGAGAGTGATGTGCTATACCCTGCAGAGGAGTGAACGCTTCACTGCACTCTGACAGTAACACAGACTGATCACTCTCTCTCTCTCTTCATCTATCTGTCTCTCTCTCTCCGTTTTTTATGAAGCTTTGACTCAGTTTTCAGTCTCAAAGTGCAAATCTCTGCAAAATGTGACACTCCTTGTTCTCAGCACAAAATCACAGCGAGCATGCAAAGTGTCAAATGCAGCAGAGCTTTGTGAAACTATCAGAATATTTCATTTGATCCTGTAAAGTTAAAAAGAACTGATCTGCCAAAAACAAATAACAGAGTTTACCTCCTGTTGATCCACGCTGACCTGTGATCAGGTGAATGGTGTCTCTGTCATTCGTACGTCTGTTCTCACACTATGTAACTTTGGGCTCCGGGTCGGGAGAAGTACGTAACGCTTTACGGCACTAAGTCACACACCACCAACTATTTCACTGATTTTGGTGAAACTGGATCATATTTTATGGAGAAAATGTTTTCTGGTTTTCCCTCTGATGTCCTCCGGCTGCTCCGCCTCAACTCTCTGTGATTTACAGAGTTTCCTGATGGACAGTGAAGTAAACTGCTGACAACTGTAGCTGCTGTTAGCTCATGTTAGCTCAGTTTGTTAGCTGGGCTGCCCGGACTGTGAGCAGGCAAACTGGGCAATGTAACCGGGCTCAGCAGCCTCTATGGACGTCATGGCAGAGGAGGAGAGAGTGAAGAGGTTGAAGAGACGTTGATGGAGGAAGCTAAGAAGAGAAAAGATTGTCGACTCGCTAGTTTTTGATCAGAAGTAATGTAATCAGAACAAATACTCGAGTACAGCTGAACATAGTTACCACAGTGGGATTACACTCTGACACTGCGGGTGCTGAATCACAACATATCCTGATTTATATGAGATGCTGCTTTATTTAGCTTCATCTTCAGCTGAGGTTTTGTCTCAGAGAGGATCAGCGTTGATCTTCCATCATGGCTGCTGAAGCTGAATGTAAACACGACCTTGACGTCTCACTTCTTTAAGTTGAACTTGTGTTCTTCCTCCGACTGTTGCAGCCGGCACACTCAGGAGGAAAATAGACTGAGTGAGTCACATTTTCTTTTGTACATGCTGAGAGTGGCAGTGAAATATTCTGCTGCCACGATGGTTAAGAACGGTTTGCTGTCATTGTCTCAAAAGAAGGAAACTAATTATTCTGATTTCTGTAGGTTATTATCAGTGCAGTCAGTTTTGTTCATGATCTTGAACATTTGAATATCAGATTGTGAAAATCATGTGAATATGTTGCCATGTATGTAAATGTAGTGTACATCCATAGGCGGTATAGAGCCTTTAGTCCTGCGCCACCACCCATTTATGTCAAACTGTCAGTCTCTTTACAATCAACGTCGTGCTGCCTTGCTCACATCACAGACAAATAAACTCAGCGTGGTCCTCCACCAAACATTTACATTCAGCTTCAGCAGCCATGATGGAAGATCAACGCTGATCCTCTCTGAGACAAAACCTCAGCTGAAGATGAAGCTAAATAAAGCAGCATCTCATATAAATCAGGATATGTTGTGATTCAGCACCCGCAGTGTCAGAGTGTAATCCCACTGTGGTAACTATGTTCAGCTGTACTCGAGTATTTGTTCTGATTACATTACTTCTGATCAAAAACTAGCGAGTCGACAATCTTTTCTCTTCTTAGCTTCCTCCATCAACATCCTCTTCACTCTCTTCTCCTCTGCCATTATGTCCATAGAAGCTGCTGACTGCCGGGCCTGTAAACCTCTTCTTCTTCTTCTTCTTCTTCTTCTTCTTCTTCTTCTTCTTCTTCTTCTCCTTCTTCTTCTTCTTCTTCTCCTTCTTCTTCTTCTTCTTCTTCTTCTCCTTCTTCTTCTTCTTCTTCTTCTTCTTCTTCTTCTTCTTCTTCTTCTTCTCCTTCTTCTTCTTCTTCTTCTCCTTCTTCTTCTTCTTCTTCTTCTTCTTCTTCTTCTTCTTCTTCTTCTTCCCGGTGGTCCAAAACTCCTGTGGTACAAACACTAACACTCCCCCGGTGTTCTGAGCTCACAGTCCAGGCAGCCCAGCTAACAAACTGAGCTAACATTAGCTAACAGCAGCTAGAGTTGGCAGAAGTTTACTTCACTGTCCATCAGTGGAGTAAACTATGATCCAGTTTCACCAAAATCAGTGAAATAGTTGGTGATGTGTGTCTGGTAAGTTTTCCTTGCCACTGTCACCTCTTGCTTGCTCATGGTGGGACTTGTTGGTTCTCTCTGGCACTTTATAAATAAACCGTAATGTTCCTGGACAAACCGGGGCGTCTGGTCACTGTAGTTTTGATCTGCAGATTAAATATAGAATAACAAGAATAGTCTGAAACATATCCCGAGCTGGATGGATCGTTATCTCATTAATAGTTTGTGAAGCTGTGATGTGTCTTTGTTTCTCAGTGCTTCAGTTTATCGTCCTCGCGATGCTCTCTTTGCAGACTGATATCGTGATTGTACTTCATGTCTCCTGTTGTATATTTATGTGACACTTGTCTCGCAGACCGGGTCACCTCAGCAGCCGTCAGATTGAGTTATGATCTCCCTCCTCTCTCTCTTCGCTGAGGTCTGCTGCTCTACAGGAAGTCATGTGATGAGGTTGGTTTACCAGAGCATCGGTGCATCGAGGATCAAACCTCCTCCGATTTGCGTAGCTCGATAATCGTGTGCTCAAAACATTCGTCCTGCTGCCGTTGTCACGGATCAGCTCTGCTGAATGCGTTGAACCGCGGCCGGCCGAGTCTTTTGATCGCCGAGGCGTTCAGCCAGGAGACGTGACGTTAAATGAAAACATGGCTAAGCTAAAAGTCGTCACTGATCATCACTGAGATGTGTCTCAGCGTTATAACAAGCAGAGAGAGACGAGGAGGAGAGCTCAGTAACCACGACAAACAATCGCTTTCCAAGAAAAATCGCTCAGTGACGGACTAATCTGTGGAGTGACGCCGCAGCACTGTGTGTTCCTGAGCTGTTCAGGCTCTGTTCAAACAGAATAATTGAGCACAAACTCAAGTTTGTTCTCTGCCTCTGCTGTTAAGAGTGGTCTGTTTGCTCTGCTGCAGATTAGTCACCACTGGAAGTCATGCTCGGCTGGTCGGTGCTTCAGAAGGCTGAAAAATGTTGTTTATAAGATGAAGTAAGGAGATGAATGTGCAGAGCAGAGTGAGGTTCAAGATGTTTAACGGAGGCAACAAAAACACTCAAAGAAATCAGCTTAATTAGGACGTAAAGGTGGAAAATGTTCTGCCTCAGTACAGACTGTAACGCAGCACGCAGATATTCTACATATGATGAACAACCTCCACTGTCAAACATGACACTCACATCATGGCATTGATATCAGACCAGTTAAGCCTAACCAAACTGCTTCACAGTGTTTACCATGTGACGGTGCAGTGAAGGTCCGCTATGCTGAGGGTCCGGTACACATCATTGCTTCTCCTGTCATGTCAGGAGTCGTTGGATCAGGGACGTGTTCGGATCAGGGAAAGATCTTAGTTACTGTCAGGCTGGAGATATTTGAACTACGTGTTCACGTAGACAACAGGCTGCCAACCCTGCAACCAACACTAACATCAAACATGAGCCATCCTCATACTGCCTGCACACTGCCCCTACTGTTCATGTCCATATTGCATCTTTCGTAAGCCATCACGTGAGCGTGGAGTTAAAAGCAGGTACATCTGCAGCCTTAAAAAACTGTTCTCAGCATGAAGTCTGATGTGTTACATCTGAACTAACTGTGAGCCAATCAGTTCCCTGTCAGGTGGATTCAGCACCTATCAGGACTGTTTTGTTCCCCAAATCAAAAATCACAAATCACACATCTTCCACCCAGCTCGTGTCCTCACACTGTTCAGATAGAAAAACTTGAACTGTTGCTGCAGCTCTGATTCACACCTCCGACTGGCTTCTTCTCCAGAGAGGAGGCAGCTCAGCCTTGTGGATACTGCAGTAGTAACAGATCTATACTTAGGCACAGCGGCGCTCCGAGCTAACCGCTAATATACTGATGTTCAGCAGGTACGATGTTTACAACATCTTAGCTTATTGTGTTAGCATGCTAACATTTGCTAATTAGCAGTGAAGACAAAGCACAGCCGAGGCTGATGGGAGCGTCATTTTACAGCCGTCTGGTCATCAGACAAATCATTTGATGGACAGTAAGCGGCAGTAGTTCAGTCCATGCAGGCTCGTTCAAGTCCAGCATGGACCGTGGAAGAGGTGCCGGTTCACCTCCTGGGCCGAGGTGCCCTTGAGCAAGGTACCGAACCCCTTCCTGCTCCCAGATTACCATGATGTGGCTGCTCATCACTCTACATTTGTGTGTCTATAAGCCCTTTGTAAATAATCTTCGTCTTCTAAACTGCTGCCAACTGTAGCTGCTGTTAGCAGCTGTTAGCTCAGTTTGTTAGCCGGGCTTTATCTTTAGTCTCTTCAGTGAAGTTTTCATCCACATTTTAAGCAAATTTCCATAAAATCAGCAAAACAGAATGCTAGTAAATCGTTTGGATCCACTCCTGTTGTGTGATGGAGGTAATTCTCCAGTTGGTGCCATTAAACCACCACAGAAGAAGAAGAAGACAGCGAGCTGACGGGGTCGTTAAAAGAGGAAGATTTCAGCGTCTTCATCGCTCCACACAGCTGATGTTTTCAGCTCTTCATAGAAACTGACGTTAAGTAAACTGCTGCCAACTGTAGCTGCTGTTAGCTAATGTTAGCTCAGTTTGTTAGCCGGACTGTGAGCTCAGAGCACAGCAGGAGACATTTTGGACCTCCGGGAGGAAGAAGAAGAAGAAGAAGAAGTTTACAGGCCCAGCAGTCAGCAGCTTCTATGGACATAATGGCAGAGGAGAAGAGAGTGAAGAGGACGTTGACGGAGGAAGCTAAGAAGAGAAAAGGAGAGAGTGAGCGAGCAAGAAGCCACCAGACAAGAGTAAATCTGGGACTGACTTTTAGTGGTTGGTGAGAGCTTGGTGAAATAAAAGGCTGAAAGACAGACGCCGAGCTGGGCTGACTGCTGTTGGACTAGTCAGTAATATTAGCTGGCTGCTGTTTCTACGCGATGTCGCTTCAGTGCACGTTCATGCTGAGTCTGTCAAACTTCACAAAAAAACACAACAACTATAAATCTATACATATATATATACACACACACATATACATATATATATATACACATATATACACACAGTCAAACACGCCTTCAGTCATCAGAGCTTCTCCCTCAGCTCTTATCTGGGTTATCCATGTTTACAGTCATCTCAGCATCCATCACATCATGTTATCCTCTCTCTCTCTCTCTCTCTCTCTCTCTCTCTCTCTGTTATTCTCTTTCTCTCTCACCCTGAAACTCACCTTGGTCCGAGTGAGACGACAACCCATTCTGACTTTTCCTCGCACAGAAAAATTGAGTGATTTAAAAAAAGAAAGAGAAGAAGAAAAAGGAGGGAAGGAAAGATGAACAGATCAGATGCAGAAGAGAGAGAGAGAGAGTTTGGTGAGCCTCGTCCGCCCACCAGCTCACATCTCCAAACTCTGATAACCCACAATCCCCGGGCCAATCAGCTGTCCTCCTGCACTGCAGAGGAGACTACAGCTCCCATGATGCCGCGGTGTAAACAGCAGCAGTAATAGCAGTCGGTGGGCAGCAGGTCCATCGCAATAAACCTCCTCTCTCTCTCTCTCTCTCTCTCTCTCTCTCTCTCTCTCTCTCCTCAGGAAACAGAAAGCAACACGGGCGAGCGAACGCTGGCAGCAGCAGAGAGGGGCGAGCGAGGCAGAGAGGCTACAGAGAAACAGAGAGAGAGACGGAGGTGTGGAGAGCAGAGCTGTCTTCATCTGACAGTTTCTTCTTCTTCTTTCTTTTTCTCCTGTCACTCTCTCTCTCTCTCTCTCTCTCGCTCTCTCTCTACTCCCAACAGCCAATCACAGAGCCCGGATGCAAGGAGGAGGTGAGGCGGATGCTCTGATAGGCTGAGAGCGGAGTCAGTTTCAGCATCCATTCAGTGTTTTCTCCTCTCTCTCTCTCTCTCTCTCTCTCTCTCTTTATTTTTCTCTCTTTTCTTCACACTCTGTTTTTCTCCTCGTCACCGTCTGTCTCAAAATGTCTTCCTCCTCCTCTTCCTGCGTCTCCGTTTGAGCCCCGAGCCTCGACTGATGCTGATGTTATCCAGACTGTGTGTGTGTGTGTGTGTGTGTGTGTGTGTTGACATAATGTGCGTTACCGTGTGTTATGTTTCATGTGATATAGACGTAACACTGTGTACTGTGAGTACATGTACACGCTGTTCTACTCAGAATATTAATATTTAACTAGGTTTAGGTCAATAAATAAAAATAAAAATAATACTCTGTATTTAATGGCTGAATCATTCAATGAACAAATGAAATTAACTCTATTAATAAAAGACGAATAATCTTAATTAACACAATTAATTAAAAACATTTTGGAGACTTTTATTGTCAATATTTCTAAAAGGCCTCGTGTTCAGTATTTAAAGGGTCATATGTGAGATTCTCAAACATTTTACGTATTCATTTGATGTTTTAATCGCTCTGTATTGTTCATGTGTGAACAGGATGTGAGTTCCTTGTTGCCTCTAACAGTTTGTGGACTGAAAATCCAAAAGATGTGACGTTTATGCTCCAAATGTCAACAGTGAGCAACACGAGCTAACGTTAGCTTAGAAATGGAGGCCGCTAACGTCAACAAATGGCCGGCACTGACTACAACAAAAAGCAACCAGCAACAAATCTAGCGACTTCTTCTGGTGTTATTGGAGACGTTTGGAGACTGTGACGTGAAAGCACGTATCATCTTATCAACGAGCAGCAGGTGTTGCCGTGGGCTCCTCCTCCGTCCTAAAGCACTCACAGGTGGTGGTCCTCGCCCAGCAGCTCCTCCCAGCTGCAGTCGAGCAGGAGACGTTCACCCCTCTGCATCCAGGCTGGGAATGAAGCGTGCATGCATGATCCCAGAAGAAAGTTCATTTTGTAGTTCTAAACATAGTTAGGATGCTTTTTACTCATTTTTGTCTCTCCGACGACGTTACTCCTCCCTCTCCTGTAACTCATCCAGACTCTCAGCATCGCTGGGTTGAAGCTGGCTGATTAATCCTAGCATGATGCTCGCTAACGTTATTGCTAACAAAACACTATCTGAGTAGATATTTCTATATATATATATTCATATTATATATGACGTGTTGATGAGGGTCATTAAAATCGGACATTTGTCTGATATAATTAATCTTTTAATTGAATTACAGAAAGTCTGAGACTCCTTCATGGAACTTGTTATATGATTTAGGACTTTGAAGAACTCCAAATGATGAAACTGCTCCATTAATTTGTGAGGATGAAGATGATAATAGTTTTTGGTGATGAGCTTTCCTCCTGAGAGAAGAATCAGGTTGATTACAGAAGAGTTATAAAAGTCAAATCAATGCAGCTTAATGAAGCTCTGCTGACTCCAGGGAGACCTGAATACACACACACACACACACACACACACACACACACACACACACACCCCTAATATACAGACACACATTTCCATAAATACAAACACAAACTGTGTTAAGAACTCACAAAGTTCTCAAACTCAAAGCTGCATCACCGCTATGCTGTGCAGCTAGCGCTATGAGCTAGCATCAGCGTCTACCTTCCAGTGAACACGGCCGGACCGAACAGAACCTCTGAACCAGCAGTGTCCAGTCTAACAGTGAATACAGCAACAGAACCTCTGAACCAGCAGTGTCCAGTCTAACAGTGAATACAGCAACAGAACCTCTGAACCAGCAGTGTCCAGTCTAACAGTGAATACAGCAACAGAACCTCTGAACCAGCAGTGTCCAGTCTAACAGTGAATACAGCAACAGAACCTCTGAACCAGCAGTGTCCAGTCTAACAGTGAATACAGCAACAGAACCTCTGAACCAGCAGTGTCCAGTCTAACAGTGAATACAGTAACAGAACCTCTGAACCAGCAGTGTCCAGTCTAACAGTGAATACAGCAACAGAACCTCTGAACCAGCAGTGTCCAGTCTAACAGTGAATACAGCAACAGAACCTCTGAACCAGCAGTGTCCAGTCTAACAGTGAATACAGCAACAGAACCTCTGAACCAGCAGTGTCCAGTCTAACAGTGAATACAGCAACAGAACCTCTGAACCAGCAGTGTCCAGTCTCACTTCAAGCTCACTTCATGTCGTGGAAAATGGGAGCAATGTCAAAATAGCTTTGTTTGCCAGAATGGGGAACTCCTTGGCAGCAGTCAACCAAAAACTGTCCAAAGGTAGATCAGCAAAGCTTAGCTTTAAACCATGATTTTGTCTCAGTTCAGTTAGTTCCTCCTGCTCCTGTAAAGTCATGTCCTTTCCAACAACTGCTGAGCTGTATGGGTCCCTAACCCAGTCAAGGCATTCAGTGAAGGCTGAAGACAAATAAAATGACATCTTCTCCTCGAGAGTTGTTTACCTATTATTTCACACAGTGCAGCAATGTGAACATTTTGCCATTTCTTGGTGAGTGGGAACATTTCAAGGTTGCCACTTTCCACATGTTGCTGCCAGAGGTGCACCTTTGAACGGAATCCATTTATTTTATCCGTACTTGTGAGCAGGTTTTCATTTCGGCCTTGCATTTGTGTGTTCAGTTCATTCAGATGATGAAAAATATCTGCCAGGTATGCCAGCCTTGCACACCACTCATCACTTGCAAGCAGCTTTGCGTAATCGGACCCCTCATTTGTCAGAAACACTTTGAGTTCCTCCCGCAGCTCATACACACGGGCCAGCACCTTGCCGCGCAACAACCATCGGACCTCCGTATGAAACAGAAAGGCCTTATGCTCCGCTCCCATTTCCTCACACAAAGATACAAATATGCGGTTTTTCACAAGTTGTGTCTTTATCAAAGTTTACCATGTGCACAACATCATCCAACACAGGGGCTAGGTCTGCTGGTAAAGTCTTGGCCACGAGGGCCTCATGGTGTAAGAAACAGTGTGTAACAATCACATCTGGGTTTCTTTCCTTCACTCTGCCTACAAAGCCTTTGGTGCCCCCGACCATGGCTGCGGCTCCATCAGTGCAGACACTTGTGCAGTTTTCCCACTTAAGTCCTCCTTGTTCAAGATATTCCGATGTGACCCCAAAAATTTCCTCTCCTGTTGTTTTTTCTGGCAATGCCTTGCAAAATAGGAAGTTTTCTCTGATTGCGTCTCCATCCACAAAACGCACAGTGGCCAAGAGTTGAGCATGTCCACTAATATCAGTACACTCGTCAAGTTGCAATGCAAATTTCTCACTGATACGGATCTTTTCCAAAACCACACTTTCAGTGTCTGCAGACATGTCATCAATACGTCTGGAAATTGTGTTATCTGAGAGAGGGACTTTGGCTATTTCTTTAACCGCTTCAGGTCTGAGCATCTCATTTTCAATGGCTTTGCAGGCGGGTAAAATTAATGTCTCTGCTACAGTGTGGGACCTTTTTGATTTAGCTACAAGTTCAGCTACGTGCTAGCTAGCTTTAAGGGCTCTCTCATTTACCTTTGTGGTTTTTCTCATAAAAGTTGCCTGTTTCTCCGTGTGTTCACGCAGGCGAACAAAATAGTCTGCATTCTTGTTTTGAAGCGAAGGGTGTTTCGTTTGGAGATGGCGTTTAAGCTTGCTTGGTACCATAGCACTGTTGGATAGCTTTTCACCACACACCAAGCACAACGGAGTCGGTGTCGTTGCATCCCCGGTGAAAGTAAATCCAAATGAAAGGTAAGTCTCGCTGTATTGCCTCAAGCTCACCGTATTTGCCTTCTTTTGACCTCCACTCATATTAGGGCCTTCATCTGAGTCTCTGTCCAGGGCCCAGTTTGGAGTTAGCATTTTTCCTTTTCAAAAACTTCTCCATCACCGCTACCTGTCGCATTCATGCATCACTAATTCCCTTGTCTCCACTTACAATGCAATTTGCTACCTGCTGCCATCTAGTGATAAGGAAGAGTACATGATTACGCTGCCAGTCACTACTACAGCACAGACACTCGACAATGGCATATTATTTGCAGATAATAATTAATTAGTTTTCAAAAAATGTTTTTAGACCAATTAGGTGAAATTAGATAATTTCCCACGGCACACCTGACGATTGGCACAGTGGTTGAAAAACACTGATTACACTACTAATACACTACTAATGAGGTCGGTGGATCTTTGAATGTGTGAAGAGGAAGAATTATTACAGCAAATTAAACCTGTCTCAATGCTCATCTGGACTCATGTAAACATGTTTATTTCTGCTGTAAAGTCAGACATTTTAACATGGGGGCGTACAGAGACTGACTCACTTCTGGAGCCAGCCTCAGGTGGACGTTTGGACCTCTGAATATGTTTTTCAGATGTGTGAATTTGAAACAATCTGAATCTGAAACACCAGCAGTGCTTGAAAGTAACAAAGTACCTATACTGAAGTACAATTTTGAGGTACTTGAAAATAATCTACCTCAGATATTCAATTAAAAACTTAATTCCTTCTGCTGGTCATGTCTTTGAGAAGAGGGTTTACAGGCGGGGTTGAGGAGATCTTGAGCATCAAAGCTGCCAGCTGTAGCTGCCGGTGTCGTGCCAGAACTGGAGCTGGGCAAGCGGGCAATGTAAACAGGCTCAACAGCAGCGAAGAAGAAGAGGTTTACGGGCCCAGCAGTCAGCAGCTTCTATGGACATAATGGCAGAGGAGAAGAGAGCGAAGAGGACGCTGACGGAGGAAGCTAAGAAGAGAAAAGGAGAGAGTGAGCGAGCAAGAAGCCGCCGGACAAGAGTAAATCTGGGACTGACTTTTAGTGGTTGGTGAGAGCTTGGTGAAATAAAAGGCTGAAAGACAGACGCCGAGCTGGGCTGACTGCTGTTGGACTAGTCAGTAATATTAGCTGGCTGCTATGTCTGCTGTTGGTGACCTTGTTGATGTTTGGCTGTTAGCAAAGTTGTCGACTCGCTAGTTTTTGATCAGAAGTAATGTAATCAGAACAAATACTCGAGTACAGCTGAACATAGTTACCACAGTGGGATTACACTCTGACACTGGAGACAACAAATCACAACAAATCAAACAAACACTGATTGATATGATTAAATAAAGAAGTGTGTGACAGTCTGAACAGAGAGCAGTCGTATGCATTACATCGTCAAAAAGAAGAAACAACGTTTATTTCTTTATTAATCTTATATACAGACATTTACAGCAACTTTTGCTAAAGTAATTGAAGATAGTTACGGTAATTTCCTGTTTTCTACGACAGTGTAACAGAGCTATGTAAATTATTATCCAGTTGTAGTTCCAGTCTGAGAGTATATGACGTACAGTCTACAGATATATATTTATGAAGAAGAAGAAGAAGAAGCAGGGTCGTCAGTTTGACTGTTTGGGCATCATTTCTCCTGCATGTACTAAACACTACAAACAAAGACGTCTCCTTTATCGGAGTGACAGTGGTGTTTCCACATGAGATGGTTCTGTATATTTAAATCTTTACCACCTTCACTCTGCAGATGCAAACCACCCACTGACTGAACATGAAGAGGCGTCTGAGAGCAACAAACAGATGAGTACGTCTTCATCGAATTAAACTTTTTAATGCGTCTGTAATCAAACACGCGTGTTGGGTGAAAAGCGTTGGTATTATCGTTGTGTTACTACGAGCACGCCTGACAGCTTCATGTCATGAAAAACCTAAAACACAGTGAGGACGCTTCACGGAGACGAGGGAACTCATTTATGTGCTTACAGTTCAAAGTAAGATGCAGGACGTGATTAGCCTAGCTTAGCACAAAGCTGCTTTCCTGGTGCAGATCACTGATGGCACGCGGAACAATCTGTGAATTATCTTTTGTAAAATTAAATAAATTCATTTAAAATGATCTACGGAAGCCCTCAGCAGTCACACATTCATACATTTTATTTCCTCCATTTTCACGAGTTATTTTTGTCATCGTGTTGAAATAACAAATGTTGTTATCCCCAGATAACGGGATCATTTAGTTAACGAAACTTTTCCAGAGATCACGACATAATTAATACGAGATCTTGAGACATCAAAAGGATACTTCAGTATATTAAATGCTCCTCTGACATTTCTACACTGAATGATGTTTCCTGCAACGATTTAAAATACTACACGATCTTTTTTGTTTTTTCGAGATATCGTATTGATAATGTCGTTATGTCAGGAGATCTCGAGGAAATGATCCTGTTATCTTGGAGTAAAAACGTTTGTTATTACAACATGATAATAAATAACTCGAGATCCCGAGAAGACAAATTAAATTAACTTGTTATCACGACGCACGACTGCTCGGGGCTTCTGTAAAATACTGCAAAATTTCTAATAAGATTAAACTCTGGCGTCACTGGAATGTAATTTAAAATAAGTTTAGCATTTCCTGTAATATGTTGTTTCAATATCAGCCCAATATCCCCCTGCTTGCAGTCTTTATGCTAAGCTACGCTAATCCCGTCCGTCCTCCCTCCTCCTGCTCACAGCCTCAGCGTCTGGATCACAGTCAGACAGACTAACAGGAGAGAACAGGAACATACTGAGCCAGCATTGTTCTTGTATATTGTTACTCCTATGTCTCTCTCGCCCTTCTTCTCCATCTTAACTGTAGGTTCCGTTCTCTTCTCCACCTCCTCCTCCTTCACCTCCTCGTCCTTCACCTCCTCCTCCACCGGTTCCTCTGTAGTTGAGGGGACTCCTGGAGGTGGGGTGCCCGGGTCTGTGTTGGGTGTTTCAGCATCTAATATGGAGGTGATGGTGGTGCTGGGAATACTGGCAGGAGTGGTGGCAGCAGGAGGAGGAACAACCTCCTTCTCCTCCTCCTTCTCCTCTTCAGGCTGGATGGAGGGATCGGATGTAGCCAGAGGAGGAACGACCGCCTCCTCTTCCTCGTCTGCAGGCTGGGAGGTGGGAAAGTCTGTAGACGGTAGAGGACTAACCATGTCGTCATCATCCATGTCTTCATCATCGTAGTCGTCCACCGTCTCAGCAACTAAAAAACACACCACAGAAGAAGAAAGTCAGGAGGACTCAAATCATCTATGAGAGGAGCTTCATGTAACGTGATGGGTAACACTGACAACTAGTGGTTAAAAATGGGAACTGCAGTCCAAATTCAAAATATTGGAGAGTTGACTTGAAGCTCACGCAGGCTGCCAGACTGAATCTGAGACTTAATTAGTTTGATCTAAATGTGAGGAGGTGTGGAGGAGGTGTGGAATAGGTGTGGAGGAGGCATGGAGGAGGCGTGGAGGAGGCGTGTCGTACCGCAGAGGTTGTTTTCACATTTCTGGACGTTCTCGGGGCATCTGGAGCACCAATCACCTTCAACGTACGGCCTCACGTCATCATAGTTCCCTCTGACAGGAAGAACATCAACAACATGATTCATTCATGACCTCGTTAAAATAATAATTAATTACATTCCTCTGTCATAGTTAGTTCATATTCAACATCATAAAATACAATAAAATATATCATCATTACAGTTTACTGCAAACAAACAGAAAACTGGCTTCTGTCCACCAGGGGGAGCTGTAGTACTGTAGTTATAGTACTGTAGTAGTACTGTAATATTTAGTAGTAGTATTGGTATACTGAGTTAGTAGTACTATAGTAGTAGTAGTAGTAGTATTGTATGTATGTATTCTTAGTAGTAGAATTAGTAATGGTAGTAGTAGTACTGTAATATATATTAGTACTATTGTTGTACTATGTTAGTTGTACTGTAGTAGAGGTAGTATTGTAGCACAGTAGTAGTAGTATTGTATTATATTACTAGTAGTAAAATTAGTTATGGTAGTAGTAGTACTGTAGTAGTATTGTTATACTGTGTTAGTAGTACTGTAGTAGAGGTAGTATTGTAGCACAGAAGTAGTAGTATTGTAATATCATATTACTAGTAGTAGAATTAGTTATGGTAATAGTAGTACTGTAATATTTAGTAGTAGTTTTGTTGTACTGTGTAAATAGTACTGTAGTAGTGTAGTATTGATTCTGTCCACCAGGGTGAGCTCTTGTTCTAACAGCAGCTGTATGTATATGTATCTATCACTGGTACTGCAGAGGAGCTGTGTACTGTAGTATTACTAACAACAGTACTACAAGTAATAATACTAGTATTAGCAGCAGTTATAGTAGTGGTGATAGGAGTAGTGTTTGTAGTAGCAGTACTTCCATTAGTGGTGATGACAGTAGTAGGAGTATTATTAGTAATAGCAGCAGTAGTACTAGTTGTAGTAACAGTATTATTTGCAGCAGTAGCAGTACTAGAAGTAGTGATATAGTATTAGTAGTACTGCTACTTTCAGTAGTATTAGTTGCAGCTGTTGTAGTTGTAGTTGTAGTTATAGTAGTACCACAGCAGTAGTAGTGTACGTGTAATAGTACTGCAGTAGAATGATTTCATGGTAGTCGACCTGTAGTAGGAGTAGTACTAATGTAGTTGACCTATTGTAGTAGTTGTAGTGTGGAGTATGTAGTAGTAGTATTGCAGTACTGAGTACTGTATTAGGATAGTAGTATTGCAGTAGTACTGACGCTGGGTAGTAGTTGCAGACGAGGAAGGAAACTCTCTCCCAGCCGAGTCCGACCATGTTGTTACAGAGATGAAACGCACAGCCGACTCTGTGTGTGTCTGCCCACACCATCTGTAACACACACACACACACGCACACACACAATAACATATATATACATATCTGTGTGTGTATATATAAATATATAAAGGTGTGTGTGTGTGTGTGTGTGTGTTGTATCTGACCTGTGTGTAGTGTCCACACATCTTATCTTCATCACAGCTGTTGTTGGCGAAATCATAGTCCAGATGTTCTACAGGAAGTAGTTAGATTACAGTTACAGTACAGTTAGACTGTCTCTCTGTCTGAGGACCCCTCGCTCTCTGCTCGGGTCTCTGAACGTCTCTCAGATATCTCCACATGGATGAAGGAACATCACCTCCAGCTGACTGAAGTGCTGCATCAACATTGACTCTCTGTGTCTTGAAACTTCAGGGTTATGATTGACACACTAAGCTTCTCCAATCATGTCGCCTCAGCTGTCCGGTCATGCCTTACCTAACTCAACATGCTGCTCGGCTCCTGACACCAGCTGTGTTCATCTCAACACTAGATCACTGTACCGTCCTACCGGTTCCTACCAGATCAGGGGCGTCCCTCTCTACCTTCACAAACCTCCTGAAGACCTCCAGCTCTTCAGAGAGGACCTCCTAAATCTGTCCCTTTAAGAATTGTCACAGCACTTACTGCTGCACTAACACTTTCTTATTGCACTGTACCTTGGCTGTTTCCTTCTCTGTAAGTCATTTTGGAAAAAGGGTGAGAGAACTGACTTACCCAGAAACCATTTCTCCATGGCCTCTCGGAGGTCCAGAGGTCCGGTGCCGGCGAACAGATTCTCTCCGGTGTCACCCAGCGCTGGGTTGTGGCTCCAGAGACACTGAGCGGCGTAACCCTCGGCGATCACCTTCAGGTTCGGGTCCCATTTCTGCAGAGAAGACAGAGACAGACACAAC
>JADEYK010001025.1:917500-940000 GCA_015710095.1 Argyrosomus japonicus | reverse complement strand
ACATCTCCGTTGTAGTTCTAACATTTCTGTTGTAGTTCTAACATCTCTGTTGTAGTCTCTGTTGTAGTTCTAACGTCTCTGTTGTAGTTCTAACGTCTGTTGTAGTTCTAACATCTGTTGTAGTTCTAACGTCTCTATTGTAGTTCTAACGTCTGTTGTAGTTCTAACGTCTGTTGTAGTTCTAACATCTCCGTTGTAGTTCTAACGTCTCTGTTGTAGTTCTAACATTTCTGTTGTAGGTCTAACGTCTCTGCTGTAGTTCTAACATCTCTATTGTAGTTCTAACATTTCTGTTGTAGTTCTAACATCTGTTGTAGTTCTAACATCTCTATTGTAGTTCTAACGTCTGTTGTAGTTCTAACGTCTCTGTTGTAGCTCTAACATCTCTGTTGTAGTTCTAACATCTGATGTAGTTCTAACGTCTCTGTTGTAGTTCTAACGTCTGTTGTAGTTCTAACATCTGTTGTAGTTGTAACATCTCTGTTGTAGTTCTAACGTCTCTGTTGTAGTTCTAACATCTCTGTTGTAGTTCTAACGTCTCTGTTGTAGTTCTAACGTCTGTTGTAGTTCTAACATCTGTTGTAGTTCTAACGTCTCTATTGTAGTTCTAACGTCTGTTGTAGTTCTAAAGTCTGTTGTAGTTCTAACATCTCCGTTGTAGTTCTAACATCTCCGTTGTAGTTCTAACATTTCTGTTGTAGTTCTAACATCTCTGTTGTAGTCTCTGTTGTAGTTCTAACGTCTCTGTTGTAGTTCTAACGTCTGTTGTAGTTCTAACATCTGTTGTAGTTCTAACGTCTCTATTGTAGTTCTAACGTCTGTTGTAGTTCTAACGTCTGTTGTAGTTCTAACATCTCCGTTGTAGTTCTAACATTTCTGTTGTAGGTCTAACGTCTCTGCTGTAGTTCTAACATCTCTATTGTAGTTCTAACATTTCTGTTGTAGTTCTAACGTCTGCTGTAGTTCTAACATTTCTGCTGTAGTTCTTACGTCTGTTGTAGTTCTTACGTCTGTTGTAGTTCTAACGTCTGTTGTAGTTCTAACATTTCTGCTGTAGTTCTAACATCTCTATTGTAGTTCTAACGTCTCTATTGTAGTTCTTACGTCTGTAGTTCTAACATCTCTATTGTAGTTCTAACATTTCTGTTGTAGTTCTAACGTCTGCTGTAGTTCTAACATTTCTGCTGTAGTTCTAACGTCTCTGCTGTAGTTCTAACATCTCTATTGTAGTTCTAACATTTCTGTTGTAGTTCTAACGTCTGCTGTAGTTCTAACATTTCTGCTGTAGTTCTAACGTCTGTTGTAGTTCTAACATCTCTATTGTAGTTCTAACATCTATTGTAGTTCTAACGTCTCTATTGTAGTTCTAACGTCTGTTGTAGTTCTAACGTCTGTTGTAGTTCTAACGTCTGTTGTAGTTCTAACATCTCTGTTGTAGTTCTAACATCTGTTGTAGTTCTAACGTCTCTGTTGTAGTTCTAACGTCTCTGTTGTAGTTCTAACGTCTCTGTTGTAGTTCTAACGTCTCTGTTGTAGTTCTAACGTCTCTGTTGTAGTTCTAACGTCTCTGTTGTAGTTCTAACATTTCTGTTGTAGTTCAAACGTCTGCTGTAGTTCTAACATCTGTTGTAGTCCTAACGTCTCTGTTGTAGTTCTAACGTCTCTGTTGTAGTTCTAATACGTCTTTAAATGTCTGAAATGTAACTTTGTTGAAGATGTTGTGTTGCAATCACATTAGCTTAATGAATCGTATCATTATAAGATGTACGTGTTTGTTAGCCTGAAGAAAAATGTAGTTTTATTCACGGATGTTCTTTTTCTGCAGCGACAGACAAAATAAGGTTTTCCTTCTCGTTAGTAGAACCCGAGCCGAGCCGAGCCAAGAACGTTTCCTCAGGGTTAGTTTTTGGTTTCTAAGCAGCAGTAATGAGCTGCGTTCAGTACACATGATGAACAAACGCAGCACTGCAGGATTACCGAGCCTCCCGCTGAGCAGCTTCACATTCTTTCTCTGCAGGTCCGCTCTCCTGGTTCTGGTTCAGCCCATTTGTTCTGTTCTGACCACAGCAGGAACGTTTGAGCTGCTTTAAGTCCACACACACAGTACAAACCAGTTTGATCTGAACCAGGCAGACTGGTTCTAATGACGTGTGTGACCCAGATCTGTTTAGAACAGACTGGTCCTGTTTGAACTGGTCACACTGGTTTCTTAGTGTCTGAACTGGTTCTATCTGTTTGTATTTGTCTCAGTTTAATCTGTACTAGTAAAACTGGTAAAAACAGTTTAAACTGTAATGGATAGACTGGTTTGTCAGGTTTTACCAGTTTGATCTGAACTGGTCAAACTGGTTTTTCTAGTAAATGCAGCACATACACAACTAGTTGCATCTGGTCAGACTGGTTTTGCCATTTCAGCCAGTTTTTTTTGGAACTGGTCAGATTTAGTTTGAACTGGTCAAACTGGTTTTCTCAGTTTTGTCTAAACTGGTTCTGTTTGTCTGTCAGTCTGTATCAGTTCTCTCTGAACTGGTCCCGGTCCAGTTCTCTGAACACCGCAGAGGTTACAGTTACATTCGACAGACAAAACACAAATCTGCTCTCTGTAATTTCCTCCCAGTTCAGCTCACTGACCTCCTCCTCCTCCTCCTCCTCCTCCTCGGTCCACCTCATCTCGTCTCTCGTCCTTTCTCAATTTATTGTTTTTTGTTCTTTATCGTCTCATCTACCTTTCTTTCTTTTTAACCCTTTGATCGTCTCTTTGCACCTCGCTGTCTGTTTCCTTCTCTCCTTCCTTCCTTGTGGAAATGTCCCAGTGGGGCTTCCATACCAGCAGACACACATACATGCACAGTGTGAACACACACTCATTCATTCACTACCTTCCTCTCTATCTAAACATGCTGGTCTTCTTCGTCTCTCAGCTCTTTCCCAACACTCTTCCTCCTCTCTTGCTCAATCCTGAGCGTCTCCTCCCTCGCCTCCTTCCCTCCCTCCTTGTCTCCGGATGATTCCCCCTCTGCAGAGGGAAACACCCGTCTGTTACTGGAGCCCAGGCTGCATTTCTGGAGCCTTTTAACACGGTAAAAAGAGACGATCCTGAGCTGCCATCCTGGACGAGGAGGAGTTTAGTGTCAGCAGACTGAAGAGGCACTTATTATATTTTTTAATTAGCATTGAACACAGCTGAGGCTGATGGGAATGTCATTAGATTTGTGGCGCTTGGTTATAAACCAGCATAAGTACTTGACATAATGGTGTCAATAGAGAGGTTATTACAGTTCATCCTGTGAGAATTATTAATGTCAAATGTCGTGACAATCGATAACAGGTCGATAAGCAAATCATTGGGTGTGCCGTGATACTGAATATCAGCACGGCTAACGTTCATATATCATCACAGGAAGCAGGAAACCATGTAGTTACTATCAGTGTTTAATTCGGCATCTATCTGAATGTCAGTTATTGGTTTGATTAATTAGTTTGACATGGACACACGATGACATGACCCCACGTTGGTCTCCAACCAATCATAGTTTGCCATGTTCAACAATGTGTGTGACAGGAAGTGGGAGGGACAAACTTCCAAACAACGATGTAAACAAACAACAGCGGTGTGTTTGGAAAAACTAAAGAAACGAGTGTGACCTTTCCTCCTTGCAGCGCCAAGCACCTCGCATCAGTCGTCTTTCGTTTGGCGCCGTTTACAGTTGTAGAAGAGCGTTCTGTTTTTTATATAACTCCAAATCATAACAGAAGTTATCTCATGACTCTTCATATCGAGCAGGTCTGGGCCGAACTCGTTCCCACCATGAACGAGCACTTGGCCTTCATCCGATGTCCCGGCTCTTATGGGGCTACCTGAGATCTAATACTCCCTCAGGCCGAGCAGGTAAAATGAAGAAGCTCCATTGGAGCTCTGCAGGCCAAAATGAAATCACATATCAATGCATTGCCTCCTGAGAGTCGTGGGACATACACATGACGTAGTTAAAACCTGAGTAACATTGTACTGTACGTTCCCGGACACTGTGTGTCAAACAAAACAAAAACAGAAAACGTGACGGCTGCTCCATCAGATCAGCTTCGGTTAAACGTTCCTCCATCCACCTTTGTTTCATGGCCTGAGATGTTAATAAACAATAAGAGGCTCTTTTAGATGTTGAAATATGTACAACATGTTCAGACTCACACATCCCGTTATCACTCTGACCTCAGGCTGCTGACTCATCTCCTCAGTTTGTTGGACACATTTCACCTCGTAGGAAATCAGGACTTTGTGGACTCGATATGAGCTTTCTGTAAATCAGCTTTGGAAGCTGAAGAGTCAAACCCAGTTATAACTCTCCACAGTCCTCGTCCTGAAAGCCAGAATCAGACCATCATGTTTCTGTGAAGAGTTAAAGCAGCTGAAGCTTCTCTCCGGTCCACCGACCAAAACCAAAACAACCAGCCAACCTCAACCTGCCCAAAGCGCCGACACACAGAACCAACAGATTTAATCTGAGCTTCGATTCACTGAGTCCAACTGAGAGTTACAAACTGCTCTCAGGTCAGAAAACTGCAGAAACAACATCCAACAGCAGCCAGTAACATCTGTCAATGTTCAATGAGTCAGTCTGTTGGCCAATTCAGTTTCTCCTTCACACTAGGACGGAGAGGGTGAGGTGACAGCAACTACAACACTAGATGCTGATGGGGAACAGAGCCGGTGTCGTGCCAGAACTGGAGCTGGGCAAGTGGGCAATGTGGGTTAGTGTTTGTACCACAGGCATTTTGGACCACCGGGGGGAAGAAGAAGAAGAAGAAGAAGAGGAAGAAGAAGAAGAAGAAGCTTCTATGGACATAATGGCAGAGGAGAAGAGAGTGAAGAGGACGTTGACGGAGGAAGCTAAGAAGAGAAAAGGAGAGAGTGAGCGAGCAAGAAGCCGCCGGACAAGAGTAAATCTGGGACTGACTTTTAGTGGTTGGTGAGAGCTTGGTGAAATAAAAGGCTGAAAGACAGACGCCGAGCTGGGCTGACTGCTGTTGGACTAGTCAGTAATATTAGCTGCTGCTATGTCTGCTGTTGGTGACCTTGTTGATGTTTGGCTGTTAGGAAAGTTGTCGACTCGCTAGTGAAGAAGAATAAATGAATGAACATGCAGGACAGCCTGAAGAGAACGCGTAGAGTTTCTGCATTAAAGAAACAAATTTCTGAAACTTCTCGTTGACGGTTTCATTCGGAGGGAACCGCAGAAGTTTTTAATGAATCTGTTGACGAATCCACAGACCTCAAGATGTCACAGACTTGTCATTATACTTGGAGAGAGACCACGCTGAGTTTTGCTTAATCTAATTTTGTGGCACCACAAATCAGTCATTGAGCTTTTTATTGTATGGGGATGATCTGATAAGTCCAAACCTCAGGAAATCACACTCAAACTATCCGGAGGGATCAAACTGTGGGAACGAGACAAACACGAAGTCCATGAGTATGAAAGTTTAAGCGAGGTAGAAAATGATGAAAATATCCTGATATGAATGTTTCCTCTCACATCAAGACAGATAACAACAGTGAATCAGCAGATCTTTAAAAGACAGGACAGAAGATTCAGATGATTGTATCTGAAGTCAAAGGATGATATTTCACGACAGCTGCTGTCAATCAAATCCTTCTGATCGGCAGAGGACAAAATTTGATGCACAGTGTCACGATACGCGGTATTAACGGTAATGTCAACTTATACATAATGATTTGGTTGGTTTGTTTGCTCCGCAGTGACTCTTCGAGGTTTCTTTCAATGTGTTTGAGTTTTTGGAGGTAAAAGTTTTTGTGAAAGGAGTCTGGTGCCTCTGAACACAATGACATGATATAACTGGTTTATGTTTGTTGGATCATGATGCTGTCGTAGACTTCAAAAACTGTTGTCCCCGTAAAAACATAAAAACATGAAAACATGAAAACATGAAAACATAAAAACATGAAAACATAAAAACATGAAAACATAAAAACATGAAAACATGAAAACATAAAAACATAAAAACATGAAAACATGAAAACATAAAAACATGAAAACATAAAAACATAAAAACATGAAAACATGAAAACATGAAAACATGGGAAATATGGTCCCCGTTATGCATATTCTACATTCTGATCTATAAGTTGTTTTTAACAATAAAGTCTCGGTGTTGAATGTTGCTAAATCAAAACCATCACCGACCCTGAACGGAGTCCAGAACTCTCAGAACCGATTCATATTCATGATGTCATGTTTGTACTTAACATCTTTGTTGTTTGTTTGGTGCTAACAGGAAGTGAAGCTTTAATCACTTTGAGTCGAGATGTTTCTACAAAGACGCCAAACTATATTTTAGATGTTCTTGGAGACGTCTCACGGCGGTCCACAGTTTATTTAATTATCTTCAGCTGTGCGTTGCTTCTCTGTTGTGCATTGCATTGTGGGATTACGGTGTCCGTCGACAGCACACCCAAAAACTGAAGTTTAGTCTTTGGGCTTAAGTTTGTGTGAAAGATGGCGGTGCGTAGGATGATGACATCCGGATCAGACGCTGTGGTTCAAAAAGAGGAAGCAGGAGGCAGACGAAAAAGGAAAGAAGAAGGTGATGAGGGAAGGAGACGAGGAAAGAGGAAGTGTTGAGAAATAAGTGTCTGGTTGGTTTGTTCCTGCTGTTGGTTTTCTCAAAGACGTGAGCGCTCTGATGCTGTTTGTTGGCGTCGGTCTTTGTCTTGTTTTAATTATCCTGTTTGTTTCTGCTTTCGTGTCCGTCGTTTGTTGCAGAGCACTTGAATCCTCCAGCTGAAAAGAAACAAGACGACTTTGCTTTGCTTTAAAGTAAATGCTAATGTACAAACCAAAAAATGATATGATCAAAAACTAGCGAGTCGACAACTTTGCTAACAGCCAATCATCAACAAGGTCACCAACAGCAGACATAGCAGCCAGCTAATATTACTGACTAGTCCAACAGCAGTCAGCCCAGCTCGGCGTCTGTCTTTCAGCCTTTTATTTCACCAAGCTCTCACCAACCACTAAAAGTCAGTCCCAGATTTACTCTTGTCCGGCGGCTTCTTGCTCGCTCACTCTCTCCTTTTCTCTTCTTAGCTTCCTCCGTCAACGTCCTCTTCACTCTCTTCTCCTCTGCCATTATGTCCATAGAAGCTGCTGACTGCTGGGCCTGAAAACCTCTTCTTCTTCTTCTTCTTCTTCTTCTTCTTCTTCTTCTTCTTCCTGGTGGTCCAAACCTCCTGTGGTACAAACACTAACACTCCCCCGTGCTCTGAGCTCACAGTCTGGGCAGCCTGGCTAACAAACTGAGCTAACATTAGCTAACAGCAGCTAACAAACTGAGCTAACGTTAACTAACAGCAGCTACAGTAGTTTACTTCTGGTTGGTGATGGTGTTCCTCCATCTTGCACAGAGAGACTTAGAATGAAGCAGGAAACAAACCCATGTGTTTAAAGCCCGGCTAACAAACTGAGCTAACAGCAGCTAACAAACTGAGCTAGCATTAGCTAACAGTAGCTATGGTTGTCAGCAGTGTACTTCACTGTCCATCAGGAAACTCACAGAGAGTTGAGGCGGAGTCATTGCAGTCAGTGTAGCATCAACAGGATTCAACGTTCATCAGAGAAAAGGTGCACGGTGTTCTGGTTTCCTGAGTCTGTAGAACTATTCAAGACTTTTTGTCAGTTTGCCGCCGTCAGGATCAAAATGAGTGAATTTTACTGGATAAGTATCATAATGTGCAGCACCATAAACCAAGTGTGGTTGGTTTGTGTTGTGAAAGCAGAGCAGACCAACCGCAGAGTTTTGTAACATTAAATATGTGACTGAAGCTTGAAACCAAAGTAAACTACCAAGAAATCTATTCGCTGACAGTGACCTGAAGCTCCACCTACGTCAGCCGGTTTCTCACAGATGAACAAACCACTTCTTCTCCGGTTTAACGCAACTCTTACCGTCATGATTGTTAACTTCTCGTTAGATGTTTGGAAATCACAGCTGGTGTTACCATGAAGACACGAGTCATCACTGTGACGTCTACATGAGATGGCAGTTTTAAGTTCAGGTGACAGACACGTTAGTCACTTCCAGAGACGACAGACGACACATTTACTGTCACAAGAAAAGTTTTAGTCTGGAGAGTTCGGTCAGATTTGAATCTGACTGTTTGTTTCTGTTTGCAAAGTTCATGTACATTAAATCATTAACTTTTGTGTCAGTAACTCTTTAAATGTTGTGCAAGCTCTCATTTAAAGATCTCATAAGAAGCTGCGAATATATAAATAGTTCATATTGACCTTTGACCTCTTGAAGATCAACATTCCTGAAGATCAGCAGAGATTTTATTATTTTATGGCCGTAATTTTTGACATGATTGGCTTATTTCCAAAGTCTTTTCCTTTTTCCGCCTCAAAAACATCATTTAAAGCATTTATTCATCATGAATTACACTCTTAATTGTGGAATATATGATACAGTCTTGCATGAGCGGCAGGTTAGCGGCTGTTAGAACAGTAGAACAGCGTGCCAATAACGCGAAGCAGCTGAAACAAACGTTCCCTGATAATGAGATAATAAATTGCAGCGTTGCACAAACTGTGCGAGGAACCATGAGGAACTATTTCATAACAGTCAGAGTAAATGAATAAAGTACACACAGTTCCTCCTGTCTGTCTGTGGGATGATGTTATGTATCACGGCTTTGCTGGTGCTTGTTCTCATAATGTGTTTTAAGGCCGTGCAGGCTGCAGGTGTCTTACCAGAGGCAGCATGGCCGAGGCGCTGGGTGAAACCTGTCCTCTGTAGTGGTTATGAAGCTCCACCAGCAGCTCCTCCTGCTCCTCGCTCAGATAGCTCCAGGCTCCTGGAACCACCAGGGCCGCCAGCAGAAGCCATGCCCAGAGAGGAGCTCCGCTCTGCGGGCAGAGACGCGGGCGTCCTCGGCTCCTTGGCTTGGAGCTCCATGAGGCTCGATCCTGGATAGTCCTTTGGGTCGAGGCCCCCTGCCGGGTGGAGACCCCCTGGAGCTCTGAGTGGCTCCGTTGGTGCATGATGGGAAACAGAGTCCTTAGGGATGTATCCTCGAGTGGTGCGTCCAGAGTCCAATGAAGTGTGTTTTAGTGTGTGTTACAATGATCTGCAGCTGTGTGTGTGTGAATGTTTGTGTGTGTGTACAATAGGCCACTTGTCTTTGTCAGTGTGTGTGTGTGTGTCTGTGTGTGTGTGTGTATGTGTGTGTGTGTGTGTGTGTGTGTGTCTAAGAGTCAGTCAAAGTGTGTGTGTTCCCTCCTCAGTGCCTCTCACTCTCAGCTCTGCCGATCTCCCTCTTTCTGACCCGGCTTTAAGAGAGCGAGGATCCTCCCCTCCACACACACACACACAGACACACACACACACACACACACACACACACACACACACACACTCCACAGTTCACATTTCATACTGCACCGACTGGTACGCACAACAAACACACCCCCTGCCACCACCACCACCACCCCGTCCTCTTAGTCTCCATATTCTCCATGTCAGTCTCGTTCTTGATACTCCTCCACCCGTCCTCAGCTCTGTTCTTCTCTCAGTCTCAGCTGTTTCTCTGTCTTCAGCTTCAGTCTGTCTCTCACATATGTGCACGGTCAGCGCTGCTGTGGAACGCGGCTCAAGTCTCAACAAGTCATTTTTTTCTTTGTCAAGTAAACAGACAGTTGTTATTTAGCAGATCTCTTAGGTTAGTTATATTGTGTGTTCACAGTTGTAATGTCGTTGTATTTATGAGGAATTTTTCATGTTAGTAACTTTACACAGTTTATAACACTGATCAACATGTTCAACTTATTTATCTATTTGCTTTGGTCTGATGTTTTTCATGTCATACTTTGATGTCACATTTCTAAGAGTCATTTACATTTAGTCATTTATTGTTGCTTTTATCTAAAGCAACAATAAATGTATGTAGTGGTGAGGACGTGTTAGTGCAGCAGTCAGTGCTGTGACAGCTGTAGAGGGGACAGATGTGTCATGTCCAGTTGTTGGTAGTGTTGTAGAGGAGGTCCTCTCTGAAGAGCTGGAGGGCTTCAGGAGGTTTGTGAAGGTAGAGAGGGACGCCCCTGATCTGGGAGGAACTGGTAGGACGTTCCACCAACGGGGAACAACAGACCAGAAAAGTTTGGATCGCTCTGAGCGTACGGGTGGCAGAGCCAGGCGCCGTTCATTGGAGGAGGTAACATATGTCTGTATGAGGACGTTCAAGAACCGGAGACTACTTTGTAGTCAGCGTTAAAGATTTGAATTTAACGTGGGCTGCTACAGGTAGACAGAGGAGCTCCATGATCGAAGAGCAGGCGAGCTGCCGTGTTCTGGATCATCTGAAGAGGTTTCACTGTGCAGGCTGGAGGCCCGTCAGGAGGACAGGACAGTGATCTAGTGTTGAGATGAACACAGCTGGTGTCAGGAGCTGAGCAGCATGTTGAGTTAGGTAAGGCATGACCGGGCAACTGAGGAGACATGATTGGAGAAGGTTAGTGTGTCAATCATAACCCTGAAGTTTAACACCACCCTGGTGGGGCGAGACACAGGGAGTCAGTGTTGATGTGGATGTCGTGATGTGTTGGAGGTTTGTCTGGGAGGAGCAGCAGTTCAGTCTTTGAGGTTCAGCTGGAGGTGATGTTCCTTCATCCATTCAGAGACCCGAGCAGAGAGCGAGGGGTCCTCAGGAGGAAATGACAGACACAGCTGAGTATTCTAACAAGTTTAACACGTTTCTTTCTATCTGCGTCTCTCACGGCCCTCTCGTCTCTTCCCTCTTGTCTCCTCGTCCTCCCCCTCTCTCTCTCTATGAATGAAAAGTTTGTTGAAATATGGGAAGTCTGGTCTGGACTGACACTCAGAGTCACACTGAGTCATTGATCAGCTGACGCTGATACAGTCTGTGACTCACATACAGTGAAGACTCTGTGCACAAAGTCGCTGCTCGTGTCTCATGTTTGTTTTTCTGGGTTTGATCATTATTCATCCAATCAGAGCCTGATGTCTGCTGGAGTTTGCAGGTAAAGGTCAATGTGTGAGTTTACAGAATATAATCTTCATAACTTTGTTTTTGTTACCTTAGAATGAGACTTTAATACCTACAGACGCAGCAGGTCCTCTTCTACAGTCCGCCATGTTTCTACAGTTCAGACAAACTAAACACTTTTCACGAGTTTCATCCAGAGTTTCTCCAGAAAGGTGAGCGGCCTGCAACCAGAAACTAGAAACCTTTAGGTACCACTAAATCCCACAGACTGTCTAAAACCTGGACGTAGTCTCCGTGACGTCCCCGCAGACTGTCTAAAACCTGGACGTAGTCTCCGTGACGTCCCCGCAGACTGTCTAAAACCTGGACGTAGTCTCCGTGACGTCCCCGCAGACTGTCTAAAACCTGGACGTAGTCTCCGTGACGTCCCCGCAGACTGTCTAAAACCTGGACGTAGTCTCCGTGACGTCCCCGCAGACTGTCTTAAACCTGGACGTAGTCTCCGTGACGTCCCCGCAGACTGTCTAAAACCTGGACGTAGTCTCCGTGACGTCCCCGCAGACTGTCTAAAACCTGTGACTAGTATTAGTCAGTTTTTGTGTGTTCACGTGATGTTTGGCAGCTGGTCCAGAAGAAGCGGTGTCACTGCTGGAGAACTTGTTAAGACGCCACGCTCTGCTAACAGTTTGCTGTTCTGGCTCCACCATGGTGGAACAGACTCCTGGCTGATATCAGGACAGCAGAAAGTCTTCTAGTTATTTTTAGGTTGAATGCATTCATTGAAGTCACTCTGGATAAATAACATCCATCGATGAAGACCTGAGATGTGCTGAAAGCTCTGGAAAAAGATCTGTTGAGATTATTTTGTCAAACAAATATTTCCATCAATAAAAATCAAAGATGCTTTTCTTTTGTTTTCAGTGTCTTTAAAGCTTGTGTGTTGCAGCTGTTGCCAGGCGACCGATGAAGAACAGCACCCAGAAGAAGAAATCCTGAAGAAATGTGCAATCAATAAAGACGGAGAACCACATCATGGACAGGGAGGAGTCACATGTGTCACATCTGTAAGTATGTAAGAAAGAGAGGACCCCTCTGACACTGTGACACATGTTTGTATGATAAATATGTTTATTTATACAAAGACTGAATCTCTGAGACTGCTCCAACCTGAAAACAAGACGAGATGTGTTTGTTACCTCAGAGTGAGACGCCATGTTGAACCACCACGTTTCTACAGTAGCTTAGAATGGACAAACTAAACTCCGGATCTAGAGAGAGTGTTTGAGATGTGCTGCAGCCACCACAGTTTCTCCTTTACACTTAGAAAGGGAAGGTGAAGCGCGGGGTATTCAGTTGGTTGCAATCTGCAACTTCACCACTGATGTCACTAAATCCTTCACACGACCTTTAAGAGAGAGGTGAGAGGAAACGTGTTTTCCTCTCAGGCGTCGTGGTTTCAGGTTTTAGACAGTCTGCGGGGACATCACGGAGACTACGTCCAGGTTTTAGACAGTCTGCGGGGACGTCACGGAGACTACGTCCAGGTTTTAGACAGTCTGCGGGGACGTCACAGAGACTACGTCCAGGTTTTAGACAGTCTGCGGGGACATCACGGAGACTACGTCCAGGTTTTAGACAGTCTGCGGGGACGTCACGGAGACTACGTCCAGGTTTTAGACAGTCTGCGGGGACGTCACGGAGACTATGTCCAGGTTTTAGACAGTCTGTGGGGACGTCACGGAGACTACGTCCAGGTTTTAGACAGTCTGCAGGACGTCACGGAGACTACGTCCAGGTTTTAGACAGTCTGCAGGACGTCACGGAGACTACGTCATGGAGATGTTTTATTGCAGCAGACAGGCTGGACATTGTAAATAAACTGGTTGTAGTCAGCTGTTTTCAGAGAATCTGGACGCATTTCTTTGCAAACGTTTGCTCGTCCAGCACGATGTCCTGACATCAGCTGAGTTTCTGATGACCACCATGATGTCGACCCAGATCGACTTCCAGGTCATGAGATCAGTTAAGGGGACTGAAATGTATCCTGTAACAGTAGATGTGTATTCGCTCTTACGTATGTATGTATATATGTATATATACATACATACGTTCTGGTGAGCTGGAATCTGAATATCAGAATGTCATCTACCAAACTGCATTCACATGAGCATGAATACTTATATAATAATTCAGAGACTATATGCAACATATATGTGATTCTATATGAGCGTGTGTGTGGGTGTGTGTGTGTGTGTGTGTGTGTGTGTGTGTGTGTGAACGCTTGCTAAAGCTGTGTTTTCATTCTTTCTGCCAAGTACATCACATCATAACACACACCCAGCTGTACCCACAGGCTCACATTACACTGTACAACACATTCCTCAGTGTGTGTGTGTGTGTGTGTGTGTGTGTGTGTGTTCTGGAGGAAACGGAGGGGGTGAACGTATGAAACTGAATCCTGCGGGTCACCGTTTGCTCCATAACACCGGCCTCATATTGACAATCTGCAGGGAGACACTGCACATGTGTGTCCTGACCTCACTGTGTCACTCACACATCAGATGACTGGAGTTTGTTGAGCGGAGGTCAGAGTGACTTTGACGATATAAAACGATATCAGTTAAAGTGACAGTAATCCCACTGTGGTAACTATGTTCAGCTGTACTCGAGTATTTGTTCTGATTACATTACTTATAATCAAAAACAACTTTGCTAACAGCCAGTCATCAACAAGGTCACCAACAGCAGTCAGCCCAGCTCGGCGTCTGTCTTTCAGCCTTTTATTTCACCAAGCTCTCACCAACCACTAAAAGTCAGTCCCAGATTTACTCTTGTCCGGCGGCTTCTTGCTCGCTCACTCTCTCCTTTTCTCTTCTTAGCTTCCTCCGTCAGCGTCCTCTTCACTCTCTTCTCCTCTGCCATTATGTCCATAGAGGCTGCTGACTGCTGGGCCTGAAAACCTCTTCTTCTTCTTCTTCTTCTTCTTCTTCTTCCAAACGCCTGTGGTACAAACACTAACACTCCCCCGGTGCTCTGAGCTCACAGTCTGGGCAGTAGCTAACAGCAGCTACAGTTGGCAGCAGTTTACTTAACGTCATCAGCTGTGTGCAGCGATGAAGAGACTGAACGACCTCGTCAGCTCGTGGTCTTCTTCTTCTTCTGTGGTGGTTTAATGGCACCAACTGGAGAAAAAACAGGAGTGGATCCAAACGATTAACTAGCATTTTGTTTTGCTGATTTTATGGAAATTTGCTTAAAATGTGGATAAAAACTTCACAGAAGAGACTAAAGATAAAGATACTTGGTATTTCGAAATAAATTGTGAGTTGTTGTCACGTCCAGAGAGAGATCAGGAAGCTTTGAATCATCCACGTCTCCTTTTCACACATTCCAGGCCAAACTATTGTTCATGAATCTTTATTTAAACACACTGAGATCTTTTTACAAGAAAAATAAAGATTGAAACCAAACAGGTCACAGAAACAAAAGCAGTGACAGTCAGCAGAGGTTTAGTGACTCGTGTCCTGTTGGATCTTTTTTCCAGACTCACAGGGTGGAGCTGAAGCGTCCAGCATCAGTTTGTTCTTTTGTCCTGCAGCTCCAGCTGGAAGGTGGAGACGAGCCAAAAACAAGTTTACTCATATTCGCTCCGACGCGAGGAGTCTCCACGCTGAGAGATGAGACGGGTGTGATAAGACAAAGCTTCTCTGAGAGTCAAACCTCCAGAAATAATTCAGGATTTGATCCATTCGGTCCGATAACGTTTGGACAGTTGAGATGACTCGTATCACTAAATTCTCGGGCACACATGGGCTGAACTGGACCGTGGACCGTGGACACGTCCTCAACAACCTGTTCTCACCAAAGTCATCAAATATAGCAGCTTTAAACTATGAGACTACGTCCAGGTTTTAGACAGTCTGCGGGGACGTCACGGAGACTACGTCCAGGTTTTAGACAGTCTGCGGGGACGTCACGGAGACTACGTCCAGGTTTTAGACAGTCTGCGGGGACGTCGCGGAGACTACGTCCAGGTTTTAGACAGTCTGCGGGGACGTCGCGGAGACTACGTCCAGGTTTTAGACAGTCTGCGGGGACGTCGCGGAGACTACGTCCAGGTTTTAGACAGTCTGCGGTTCAGCCTGTTCTACATTTCCAGATCCATCTGGTGGGAAAATGATGAATGTTTGATCAAAGAGGCCAAACTTAAGGGCTGAATTCGAGTTTTAGGAGGAGGGAGACGATCATTTACGGGGGGGGCAGTCCTCTGAACATCAGGACAGAAAAGACGAGAGATGAAATAACAGCAGAGGGAGGAGATCTGACTGGAATTCCCCGTCGGTCGCATACTGGGAATGATGTTAAACTGGGCCGAGCATTAAATCCTCCATACCTCACAGCTGCACTGTGATGGGCCTGGACACACACACACACGCACACACACGCACACACACACACACACACACACACAGATCCATACATCATATGAATAGTATGTGATTGTGTGTGAGCGCACTGAGCCCAGCCCATGTGATTCTGTTGTCATTGACTAGCTGCTAATGGCTAACAGATGAGTGTGTGTGTGTGTGTGCACGTGTGTGGTGCGCATGTGTGTGTGTGTGTGTGTGTGTGTGTGTGTGTGTGTGTGTGTGTGTGTGTGCAGGGTGTGGACCCTCTAAGCCCTTCACAGTATGATTAGTTTGGGGACCTCGAGCCAAATCTTACACATGCTAACATTATGCAACATCTGAGCAGAGCAGCAGAGTGTATCATGGTGTGTGTGTGTGTGTGTGTCTGTGTGTGTGTGTGTGTGTGTGTGTGTGTGTGGTGAGAGAGAGAGAGAGAGAGAGAAACGAGTGTCCCATTATCACCATCATCATCATCATCATCATCTGTTCCTGGACCTGTCTGCACTGCACTGCACGTGCTCAGTGATGATGTCATAGGTACAGGAAGTTGACCACTCCTTAGAGACGATGTCAAACATCGCTCAACCAGTCAGCGAGAAAACCTCGCCCAGCGCTCAGAGACCCGGGTACTGGTTTCTCTGGGTCTCACTGGGTTCGCTGGTTTCACTGATGTCACATGGCGTCACTGCTCTGATGGATGTCAACGTTATGTTATTACTGGTTACCCTAACCCAAGAATATTAGAGGACTGCCCGTGAGGAACGGGCTGAGATTGATTGCTTGTGTCTGGCTATGCTTCACGTCTGCAGCAGGTCCAATCAGCATACGGGTGCTCTACTAAGTACTAAAGACACTCGTCATGAAGGGGTTGAATAATTTTGAGACTGCAGTCGTCATTAAAAGTGGCATTTTCTGTTGAATTTGGAGAAACCACTTGAAATATTAGTTGTGTTGAGCTATTTAAATTGTTCTTGTCTGATTTGTTTACAGCTGGATGCTTGTACATTTTCAATGGTGGGTGAATAAATTTGTTTGCAACCGTATGAACCAGTGAAATAAGAGTCTGATTAATTAATAATTGGTTAATTAATTAATTAATGGTTGTGTATTGATTACTGACGGTGGCTGATCAGGTTTATTATCAGCTGATCGTGTTCAGTTTCTAACAGCAGGAAATGTGTTCATCTCTGTTACAATCTAAGATAGACGGCCAACATTAATCTAACGTTAACATTACATTAATGTAACGTTAACGTTACATTAATCTAACATTAATGTAACGTTAATATAAGAACAGCTGTAAAGTGGAGTGATATACGCGGTTAAAGGTCTCAGCAGTCATGGAACGACTCTTGAACTGAAACCGGAACATCTTTATTACCAAACTCTCGATCCCAGTCTGTTTATAGAGATTTTAATGGTTTCACTGCTCTGAGTTCTCATTGGTCTCTCTGTTCTTTTCTGTGTTTCCAGGTCTGTTCCTGTTTGAACATCTCAGCTGAACTACCAGGAAACTTGTCCTCCATCTACTGCAGGGAATAGAGCCTCCAACATGGCGGCATGTCGTCTGTAACCATCTGTAATCCGTCTTTGATTCGTGCCACAGTGAGTGGATCCACATTTTATATCTTAGCGGCATCACAAACTTTGAACAGTGTACATTTATGATTGTTATAAAGAGGGACAGACGTTGAGCTTTGACCTTTTCTCCTCCGGGGGAACTCATCTTGATCAGGTGGAAAACGAGCTGCAGCTTCTCTGGAGGTGATCAGATCTCGGGATTGGTTGACTCTGCAGGGAACGCCTGGAAGACCGGTTCAACACAAAGTAAGTCAAAAGATTGAAGTCTTTTTTTCTTGTGTTTGTGTGTTGGTTGTGTCTGCTCTCCATCAGTTAGCATAGTTTCCACGTCGTGCTTGCTCGTTGTGGTCTGACGTCACAGAGACTACGTCCAGGTTTTCCACAGTCTGTGGCTTCCACACAGTGAGAACTGTTTTTAATCTCCTGTGTGTAGTGAAACCAGTCGGGAGGATTTAACCTCCCACATTTGAGTCAATTAAAAGAGACACAGACGGACAAAATGGACGCGCCTCCTGTCTGGGAAAAGAGCTGAAATAAATGATCTAAGTCTGAAGACGTCAGAAGATTTAAAGAGTTTACGAAGCTGTAAGTGTCAAATAATCATCAGGAGTGACGTCTTTTCTTCACACTTCAAATCTTTGAATATTAAAGGACAGTTAAACAAAAATTATCTTTATTTTTGAGTCTTACTATCACACAATAAAGACAACATCAACAGATATATGTGAATATATATCACGTCAGAATACTGGATGCTAGACAGCCACGATGCCCCGTCTGGATGGATGTGGTTAGCCTAGCTTAGCATAAATACTGAAAGCAGGGGGAAACAGCTAGCTTAGCTTTGTCCAAAGCTAAAAACTACACCTGCAGCTGTAGCAGGCTCAGAGGGTGGGGTTGGAGCCGTGGCTGCAGTTTAAATTTACTCCTGAACTCTGAAACATTTAGAGTTTGTTTGACTGGACTAAATTCCAAGAGAAGATAAAAAAAAGTTGAAAGTGAGCTGCAGAAAATCCCCTCTGACCGACTTCAGGCCGACAGGAAGCAGAGCAGCTGAGGCAGATTACATCACCACATGTTCTTCTTCTTCTGTTAGTACAGTTCAGAGTGTGGAGGACCGAGCGAGCCAACCAACACGACGGCAGGCTGAAAAATCACTGAGACAGAAAGATCAACGAGACCAACGAAGAAAAGTTTCTACAGAACGACTTCAAAATAAAGTTTGAGCTGTGACTGAAAGACTGTAACCTGGACGTAGTCTCTGTGACGTCCCCGCAGACTGTCTAAAACCTGGACGTAGTCTCTGTGACGTCCCCGCAGACCCGCAGACTGTCTAAAACCTGGACGTAGTCTCTGTGACGTCCCCGCAGACTGTCTAAAACCTGGACGTAGTCTCTGTGACGTCCCCGCAGACTGTCTAAAACCTGGACGTAGTCTCTGTGACGTCCCCGCAGACTGTCTAAAACCTGGATGTAGTCTCTGTGACGTCCCTGCAGACTGTCTAAAACCTGGACGTAGTCTCCGTGACGTCCCCGCAGACTGTCTAAAACCTGGACGTAGTCTCCGTGACGTCCCCGCAGACTGTCTAAAACCTGGACGTAGTCTCCGTGACGTCCCCGCAGACTGTCTAAAACCTGGACGTAGTCTCCGTGACGTCCCCACAGACTGTCTAAAACCTGGATGTAGTCTCTGTGACGTCCCCGCAGACTGTCTAAAACCTGGACGTAGTCTCCGTGACGTCCCCACAGACTGTCTAAAACCTGGACGTAGTCTCCGTGACGTCCCCGCAGACTGTCTAAAACCTGGACGTAGTCTCCGTGACGTCCCCGCAGACTGTCTAAAACCTGGACGTAGTCTCCGTGACGTCCCCACAGACTGTCTAAAACCTGGACGTAGTCTCCGTGACGTCCCCACAGACTGTCTAAAACCTGGATGTAGTCTCCGTGACGTCCCCGCAGACTGTCTAAAACCTGGATGTAGTCTCCGTGACGTCCCCGCAGACTGTCTAAAACCTGGACGTAGTCTCCGTGACGTCCCCACAGACTGTCTAAAACCTGGACGTAGTCTCCGTGACGTCCCCGCAGACTGTCTAAAACCTGGACGTAGTCTCCGTGACGTCCCCGCAGACTGTCTAAAACCTGGACGTAGTCTCCGTGACGTCCCCACAGACTGTCTAAAACCTGGACGTAGTCTCCGTGACGTCCCCACAGACTGTCTAAAACCTGGATGTAGTCTCTGTGACGTCCCCGCAGACTGTCTAAAACCTGGACGTAGTCTCCGTGACGTCCCCACAGACTGTCTAAAACCTGGACGTAGTCTCCGTGACGTCCCCACAGACTGTCTAAAACCTGGATGTAGTCTCTGTGACGTCCCCGCAGACTGTCTAAAACCTGGACGTAGTCTCTGTGACATAGAAAGATTTGAGCTGAAAGGAGTTGAAATGGATGCAAAGTTTAAAATAACATTAAAATAACATTGAACATGTTGAACAGAGTGACAGAGGAGGTTTGTAAAATGTTTTAAAAACGTTTGGAAGGAAGACAAAAACAAAACAGTTAGTCATGATTCAGTCACCAGTACAGACACACCCAGAGAGGAGAGAGGGAAGGAAGGAGCAAGGAAAGAAGGAGGGAGGGAAGGGAGTTAAAGGAAAGAAAATAGACCAGGAAGATAAATTAGAGAAATTAGAAGTGTAAAAATGGATAATGGAGGTTTGTGATGAAGAAGAAAGAGGACGAGAGGAAACAAAAGAAAGGAAGAAGGAAAGGAAGAAAAGAAGTAAAGACACAAGGAAGGAAGGAAAGAAGGAAGGAAGGAAGGAAGGAAGGAAGGAAAAAGAGAAAAAAGTGAGATTGTTTAAAACGAATAGAAACAAAGAAAAAGAGGGAGAGACAAAAGAAAAGTGAGAAATGGAGGAAGGGAAGGAGATACAGAGGGAGGAGGAGTGATGGAGGAGCAAAGTAAAGGTCAAATAAAAGGAGGAACCACACCCAGGGAGAGCAGGAGGGGGTGATGTCAAGAGGGGGGAGGCAGAGGAGAGGAGAGATGGGGAGAAGGGAGGAGAAAAGATGAGGTAGATGAAAAAGGAGAGAGGGAGTCCCCACCCTGAGTGATGGAGGAGGGGATTTCTGCTGGAGCTCAACGACAAACAGAACCAGAACAAACCCAGAAAGTTCTGCTCCACACCGACCTCTAGTGACAGGAAACAGCAGGACAAGTCCAGAACGTCCCACTGTGGTAACTATGTTCAGCTGTACTCGAGTATTTGTTCTGATTACATTACTTCTGATGAACAGCCAATCATCAACAAGGTCACCAACAGCAGACATAGCAGCCAGCTAATATTACTGACTAGTCCAACAGCAGTCAGCCCAGCTCGGCGTCTGTCTTTCAGCCTTTTATTTCACCAAGCTCTCACCAACCACTAAAAGTCAGTCCCAGATTTACTCTTGTCTGGCGGCTTCTTGCTCGCTCACTCTCTCCTTTTCTCTTCTTAGCTTCCTCCGTCAGCGTCCTCTTCACTCTCTTCTCCTCTGCCATTATGTTCATAGAAGCTGCTGACTGCTGGGCCTGAAAACCTCTTCTTCTTCTTCTTCTTCTTCTTCTTCTTGGTGGTCCAAAACGCCTGTGGTACAAACACTAACACTCCCCAAGTGCTCTGAGCTCACAGTCCGGCTAACAAACAGCAGCTAACATTAGCTAACAGCAGCAGTTTACTTCACTGTCCATCATAAACTCTGTAAATCACAGAGAGTTGAGGCGGAGCAGCCGGAGGACATCAGAGGGAAAACCAGAAAACATTTTCTCCATAAAATATGATGGTTGACTGTCGATTAATTTAAATATGCAAATGAGACGTTATCTAATGTAAGACATGCAGACAGATGCAGAGGTGTTCCTGTTGGAGGATTCAGACTGCAGGTTAACATACTGCCTCCTGCTGGCAGCTCCAAACAACTACAGACAAACAGACAGAAGATTTCATCACAGACAGTTTTGTGAACTTCACGTTCTTCTCTGACAGATTCAGTGTTTTCTTTGATCAGACTGAAGCTCTGTGAATATAGTTTGTGCTCACGTCTTCAGAGTTCTGATCCTCTCACATTTATTTAACTTTACATCTGAAACTATCAGAAAGATTTCTGCACAGAATATAAGAAATGCTCAGACACAGACTCGGTTTGTATTTTTTATTAACATCCAAAAGGCCCTGCTACCCCTGTGAAGCTTTGGCGACCCCTGGTGGGGGTCAGGACCCTCAGGTTGGGAACCAGTGCTGCAGACTTTGAGCATTAAAAAAAAGCATTTTTCTAATAAATAAAAAATATTTCAGCTTCAGATTAGGTTAGAAAAGAGTCGACACACGTCAGAGTTCTGAAGTCCTGAAAGACGTCGTCAGGAATGATCTGTTGGACTTAAACTGCAAACTCATGACTCCAGTTTGTGATTTAAACTTCCTGACACGTTGTAAAAACGTTAGAGCAAAGTTAGCGGTGAGAGAGAAACACATCCGATCAGCGTCAGGTGTTATCAGTGAAAACTTGTCCGAGGACGGACAGTCGAGCGCTGAACGGCTGAACCGGACAGGACAGCAGCGGCGGCGTCTTCTTCTCACCTGGCTTTAGTGCAATGCTCTCTGATTGGCCGGAGCGAGGGCGTTCTGTCTGTGTGGGTGGCTTGGATTGGCCGCTGGGCTGCGACAGGCTGAGCAGGATGTCTTGGAGCTCCTGTCGGTCCTGGGCGTGGCGGCTGCAGCAGTAGAGCGCCGCCGGGTCGAGAGGGTGAGCCTCCGTGTTGAAGATGAACCCCCCGGCTCCTAAAACGCACTGCCCGCCCTCGCCGCCTTCTTCCCACGACCCGTCCCCCTCCGCCCTCCCGCCATGCAGGAAGTGGGCGGGGTCAAAGAGCAGGTAGAGGTACTTGATGGTTTCAGCGAGGAAGAAGGACTCCATCCTGTTGTCGAGCTGGTGATCGCGCAGGTCTTTGACCTGCAGGAAGAACATCGCCGTTACTCATCGACAGGTTAACCTTTGGTCGCTTTGTTCTCAGGTCAGGTGGGCGGGGCTTACGGTGGCGTATCCGCAGGGCGTCTTGGCGATCCTCTCGATGGACTCCAGAGCGTCGACGCCCAGCTGGAGGTAGGTGTGGTCACCTGTTGCCCTGAACAGGTACATGGCGCTCTCTATTAACTCTGGAATCAAAGACACGGAATTGGTTCATCAGGGAGGAAGTTACTGTTAACTAAAGAATTTCAAAATAAAAGCCCCCATCGCAGAGTAGGTTCATGTGTGTGAGGGAGGTGGACTGACCTGGTCTCAGTGGGTATCCCTCCCTCTTGTCCACAGTGTAACCCTGAGGGATGCTGTAAAACTCAGGCAGACCTCCGAACTGTCTCCACACCGAGTAATAGTTCTGGAAAGTTCTGACAGCGCTGTCCAGGTTCCCCAGCAGAGACTGAAACACACAAACGGAACAAATATTTACGTCACA